>JBCJKH010056149.1:0-59071 GCA_039877255.1 Loriculus beryllinus
TGGACACAGGGGCTTGGAGCAAGCTGCTCCAGTGGAAGGGGTCCCTGCCCATGGCAGGGGTTGGAGCTGGATGAGCTTTAAGGCCCCTTCAACCCAAACCAGTCTGGGATTCTATTTGGAAGCAATGGTATTTTTTACATTAATAATAGGTAAGTTCTAATTTAAGCAAAAGCACCAAGTAAAAGAAGTTTAAAAAAGAAGTTTCAGTATGAGGACAGCAGTGTGATGTTTCTTGGTCAAAAAGACTTAAAGTGATAAATTAAAGGGAATAGATTGCCTGGATTGTACTGACAAGCATGAATAGCATTCCCCTGACGAAGCTTAGGCTGGAACACTAACAATTCAGAAGATCTTGGTTCTGTGTAAGCTGTGGTGTAGGGGTGTTAAGTTGTGAAATTATGTTTTACCACAAAAATAGCAAATTATTTCCATGTTATTTATACATAACTCTAGTGCAGTGTAGTCTTGCCACCATTGTTTGTTTTTGCTGACAAGTCTGATAGTTTGTTGCCCAACAACTCAGACAGGTTTTTCTTTGTCTCCTTTTAATTCTGTGTGAGGTATTGTTGTATGTTTGAAACATTTCCCTTACTAGATGAGTTAGATATGCAGAGATGCTTCCTAAATTGTAAGGAGGTGGGAGTAACTGATGTGCTGCTGCTGGTGAAGTTCAAGTGAGGTGGTAGAGCCGGCACTGCAGCTGAAGGCACAACAGTGTTTTTTGATTCAGCAGAACAATTCCTGTAGCAGAAGCTGCCCCTTGTGACTAATGCAGGCTCGGGATATTTATAGACCTGCATATCCACAGCCCTTCTTCACTCCAGCAGGCAGTCGCCCAAATACAAAAGTCTTCTGGAATTAAAGTAAAAGTCAGAATTAAAATAAGTCCAGCAGTTTGGTTCTGAGAACACAGTGGAATGCAGGAACACATTGGGTAATAAAACACTTGTCTTGCAGGGGGAGTGCGGCTTTGGAAGCTGTGGGCAGATGCACAGTAAAGGAGGAGTTTTCACTATGGTCAAAGTCAAGATGTTATTTTCTTTCCATACGCTACAGTTTCTCACCCTTGCATTGTTGTTCCAGCTTAAGAGGTTGTGAACTTTGTTGTCTCTGTGCTTGGCCAGGCAGGAAAGGAGAATCTGTGTCTGTAGTGGACCTACTGTAAGCTCTGGTTCGTGGAAGCTTATCTGTGTTGCAGTGCTACCACTTCCATGACAGAAAACCAGATATAATATGTTTTGGTTTTCCCTTCTAGGTAAGAATGCTGCTGTCCAGTTAGGAGAGGCATTGGAACAGATTGTTATTCTGTTTCTAGAATAATACAGTGTTTCTTCTTTGAAAATGACCACCATTCTATTTCTCTAGTTGGTATTTCATGACAAATCCTTGTAGACATAATTCTGAGACTGAAATGGAAGGCTTCTTCCAAGTGAAATGCAAAAAATCAAAGCTCTGTTGAGTCCTGTAAGAATATTTTAATCTCTGCAGTAGGTGCTTCAAATAAAACTAAAAAAAGAACGTTATATGGAGCCTGAAAGGTGCAGTATAAGAACCAGATTGTAAAAAGATACGTTTCTGCCATGTCCACTAAGTATTTTTTCAGAAAAAAAGGAACTTTTATCCAGTTTCCATTTTTATACGTGTATATCATAGAATCCCAGGCTGGTCTGGATTGGAAAGGACCTTAAAGCTCATCTCATTCCAACCCCCTGCTGTGGCCAGGAACACCTTCCACTAGACTAGGTTGCTTCAAAGTTCAGTCCAGCCTGGCCTTGAACAATTCACTGTGTTCAGTTACAGGACTCCAAGTGTAACAAATCACTGAGATTTTACAAAAGAAGTTTAGTTGACTGTCCCCAGCTTAAAAATTCTGTATTGTGAAGTTCTTGCTTCCAAGCGAACAATGTGAACTGAACTTTTGTGCTTGTTGAGTTCTAACCCATTGAAATGTCATTGGTTTCAGATCATTATCTAAAACTAGTTTCAGGTATTGGGTGTTTCACACTAGTGTTTTGATTCCTGGAAAAATCAACAGCAACAAAACGCAGAACAGCTTTGTGTGCTGTTTTGATTGGTGGTTCATGCCCCTTTCCCACCAAGATGAAGTTTTAAAGCTTTTCCAGTCTCTTCATGTTGAGCTTCCATGGTAGTTTGCGGACAGCTTTTGGAAGCTGTTGTTCCTCTGCTGTTAGACCTCCGTGTGGCTGAGCAACACAGTGGTAAAACTGGTGGGTTTAAGATAGTTTTGATAAGCTGTATTCAGTCTCTGTCTGTGTGCTGTCCATTTCCTGATGGAAGCCTTGTCATTTGACTGGGCATGTATTCATCTTCAGTGCTGTGGTCCTGCGTCCTAGCCAAGGAAAGTGTATATGTAAGTGTATGTGCTGTGAATTAAGTGGTCATAGGCTGACGGTGTTGGACACCTCTTTTGTTGTGATGGTGACTCTTGGGATTTATCACTTGGTGTCCTTCACGTGAGCAGCCCGCAGTTGTGGCTTGACTTACGTGCGCTCCTGCCCAGTGTGTTCATTACCACGTTGAGGGCTGTCTATTTGCTCACATGAATAAAATGCAACTCTGATGATGTGGTCTGGAGGAGGTTCAGCCTGTGGCCTTTCAGTGGCTCCTTGAGAATCTGTCCTGTTTTGGGCCAAAGGACTGAGGGTTGCTTACATCCCTTTCTTTGCACTGCCCCTATATTGGTTTAAGCACATTGGATAAATGTTTCTGGGGTGATACTTTTAGGCAAAGCTAAATAGCAAAGATTGTGGAGGTTCATCTTTTTTTGTGAAGTTGTGACAATGGAAAGGGTTGGCTCGTGTTACAAATCCAATGGATTGATTCTGCTAAGGAAATCGTGGGCAGTATGCCAGTGGGCCACTGTGCCTTGTGGAATGATAGTGGACAATAAAATTAAAAGGATTTTCCAGTGAGTAGCAGGCTGTGCTTTACTTTGTCGGTGGTTCTGCTTTCTTGTTTTCTCCTTGCATTTTGGCAGAAGAGAACAGGTTTTTCTTGCCTTGAGACCTCTGTTGGAGCAGCTGATATGTAGATAGCTACAGTCTGACTTGTGTCTCACATGGCCCTTGTTTTTTTCCTCAAAAACCAGATTACTTGGATAGACACAGACAAATCAGGGAAGAACTGAATTTAGTTTTTCTGTTAGGAGTTTGAGAGCTGAGATACTGTGTAAGAAAGGAACTTCACAAGAGAAAGTTGCATTACTGCTTTTGACTCTTTACTGTGAAAAGAGAACTAGGATGCAAGTGCAGTTGGTGGATAGCTTCTGAAACTCAGAAGTGCAGTGTCCTGGCTCTGAACTGGGCTCAATCTTTTCTGATACGGATAGAGGATAAGCAAATTTTCTTCCTTCTTACATGTCTGTTGGCTATTGTGTAAAGTAGGGTATCTTTCAAATAATTTTGGATTTACCTGAGGAGAGGCATGTCTGGAGGCAGGCACCCCAAAATTTTACTTCATAAGGACTTCATTTCAGTTATTTTTTCTTTAATTTTTTTTTTTGACAAAGGAATATAGTTTTAGGTGAAAGGAGGACTTTCTCTAGGGCAATTGAAGTGAAGATGTCACCAAGAATCAGTTATCTGTGTATTGTGACAGTTAAAACCCATTTAGATATCAAAGTCCCTGTGTGTTTTTGTTGACAGGAGGAGGCTGTGATGGATATTAGGGGGGTTATATTTTTCCAGACTACATACAGTAAGTGTAGCTTGTAAGTTTGGATGATTTAATCTTAGACTAGTTAGCTGCATATGTTACAAATGGTGCAGTACGGTAGCAAAGGCCTTAGGACAGATAAGCTTCTGAGCATTTGTCCAGCCCCAGGTGGGTTGTGCAGCCTGTGAAGAGCTGTGTGCACTTATAACTGTGATGCTACCAAAGTCCTAGTTGCCTTGTCTGTATGAATTACAGTTACAGCAGTGACCCCAGTGGGCATATATTCTGTTTTAATACAGAAATTTAACTATGAGAAGAATATATTCAGTGACCAAAATGAAGTTGATATTTGCATGTCAGTATTCAGGATGTACGTTTCTCCCTAATGATGTAGAATTAAGGAGGATCCATTCCCAAATGTTGAGTGATTGACTCATATGACCTTGGGCAAGTTACTCATCCACCTTGAGCTTTGGTTTTCCCGGTTGGAGTATTAAGTAAACACTGAGAAACTTGTTGAAAGACAAATGTTGTGACTGAGTTGAGGCTTCCTTGCTTTCTCTTGTTCGCCTCCTTACAAAAGGTGAATTTCCATTATTTTTTCAAGTCAATATTTGAAAAATCCCTCTAAATCTGCACCTCCAAGCTGTGGAGCTAATGTTCAAATTGAGAGAATTCAAGTTCCAGCCTCCTCTTCAAATGTACACCTCACCTCGTCCTACTAGGTCTGCTGCTGCTATTTCCGTGAACCATCTAGAAGATCAGGTCTCCTGGGAAGCTGCAGTCTACCCCTCAGATAAAAATAAGATGGTGCTGCTACCTATGCAAGCATTAAACAAATAATGGTGGGTTTTTTCCTGAGGATCAGCTGACTGTGGGCTGTTTAAAAAAGAAAAGATCACAGCAGTTAACCATGAACCAGTCCCTCTGTCCTGAAATCAGAGAATGCTGCTGCCCAGGCAAGTGCTATGAAATTCCTCTGATTTATGCTGGCTCTACATACAGCCTCTTGCTTGAGTGCTGAGATCTTGAGGTTTCCCCTGTTTTTTCTTGGATGGGACAGTTTTCCCCAGGGGTTAGTGGACTACGTTGTGGGATACTGCAAGTAATATTAACATAAGCATACTTGTCTTGAGGTTTGTTTAATGAGCTGCTTTTCTCCCATCTGAGAAAGCTGTTGTTCAGTGAACCACGCTTCAGATGGGTGGCTTTTTGTGAGGATTCTCCTCCTGTGTCCTGCTGAGATGTTCAAAGGCATCTTGTACAGGTCGTGGGAGCTGATGGGAGGGAGCTTTCCTTCTTTACATGCCCTGTTCTGTTGGAGCAGTCTCTGCCCTACAGGTTTGTCTGTGTTGGTCTAGCGTTCCAGCACAAAGAAAGAGCAGCTTTTCTTACAGAATGCACCTGAGGGGAGGAAAAGTTTATAGTGATCTTTGATGTGTGCATGAATTCTGTTTTCAGATGTTTTTGAGGTCAATGGAAAGAACTTCATATTCGGGAGGATGCTGCCAGGAAAGAGAAGTTGAACAAAGGCTCTTACACTCTGGTTATAAAACTGTTGCTGTACCCTCTGATTGCTTCTAGGTGGCACTGCAAGAAAAAGAATATGTGCATTTACCGGCTCTGAGAAGCCAACTGTTGAGCTGGTTGGGGCTGTGGTGGTCATAGTGCAGAGAGGAGCAGCTGACAGATACTCTAGGAGAAAGGAAGGAAGGAATAAACTAATTCAAATGTGATAGAATTGACTGAACTTTGAAGTGCATTTTACATCAGTGTGGAACAGTGATCACTTAGTTACAAACTGGGTTTGCTTTAGTGCCAAAAGTGTCATTGTGTACAAAAATTATGTATAAAGTTCTATAAATTGTAATCACAAGGGAAGTGGTTCTCTTTCTCTCTAAATATTTCAATGCTTTATAAAGGTGTCTTACAGAACAGTTATACAGTTACTTATTCTCATCTAAAATTTGAATCTTAACATTCTTCAGTGTTTTCTTAATTTTGAATAGGAAAAATCTTTGCATATTCCAGTTCACAGCCATTTCTCAACTTTTTGTTGTTGTCAAAGTATATGGTGGCTTTTGGAAGGAGTGGGCTCTGTCTGATATAGACAGAGCTGATAGTTTATCTCAAGAGCTGATAGTAAGGAAGTCATCTCATGTGATGACTTGTAAAACAAATCTTATCAAAGTAAAGATAGAACTTTCTTTCTAACCTTTTTTTCCTAAAATATTTTATTCAGGGCTAGACAATGTTCTGGTAAGAAATAAAAATCCTGATCTATGAAATGTAAAACTTAGTAACTAAACACTTCCTTTCTTTTTCAGCAGCTCCATGAGACTGTGAAAAGAAAGCTCGATAGTGCTGCTTCCCCTCAGAATGGAGACCAGCAGAATGGCTATGGTGATGTATTTTCTGTGTCCAAGAAACTACGTCGTGATGATGGCCTTGGTGGAGTAGGTGGTTCTTCCAATGGAATGCCCCCTGTGTCTCCACTCCATCATCTTGACAAGAAATCTGGTGGTGGAGACACTTTGCAACTTAACGGAAAGCATCCCATGGGGTTAGATGGCATCAGCAAGAAGTGTCTTCCAGATTCCAGCCTACAGATGAACGGAGGTGGTGATGCTGATGACTCATTTCCTCTGAGTCTGAACAAAGAGCTGAAGCAGGAGCCCGTAGATGATCTTCCATGTATGATTGCTGGGGCAGGAGGGTCTATATCTCAGAATAACTTGATGCCTGATCTTAATCTTAACGAGCAAGAATGGAAGGAGCTTATTGAGGAGCTTAATAGATCGGTGCCCGATGAAGACATGAAGGATCTCTTTAATGAAGATTTTGAAGAAAAAAAAGATGCAGATTCTTCAAATTCAGCTGCACAGACTCCATTGCCACAAGATATTAACATAAAGACTGAGTTTTCCCCAGCACCCTTTGAACAAGAACAGATGGGATCTCCCCAGGTTCGATCCACTTCTTCAGGTCCAGCATTTATTGGTGCTGCTTCTGTACCTGTAAGTGCCGCTTCTCCGGCAGTTGGTAGTTCTCAGACTATGTTTCAGCCTTCCAGTCAGTCAATGACTGAAAATCCTAATCAACCCATGATGCAGGCATCAAACCACTCTCAGAATGTCCAGAGGCCTCTCCCCAATGTGTTGTTACCTGGGAAGGGTGCAGGAAGTGCCAAAGAAATGTCTTCTGCTCATCAACTTCAGCAGATTGCTGCCAAGCAGAAGAGAGACCAGATGCTGCAGAACCAGCAACAAGCTTCACAAGTCCACCAAACAAATCAGATGTCCACGTGGCAACAGTCTGGGCCTTCCCATAGTCCACTGCCTGTCCCATATACCATGGAAAATCCCACCAGCCCATCAGTTTTCCAGCCTGACTTCAATAATCAGAAACTCATGATGCCTAATATGGGAAATAAAAGCTCGCCTAGAGCTGGAGGCAATTACCATGTGAATATTTTGGGTCATCAGCAAAACAGCTTGAACCAGAATGCTGTGAATAGTCAAGGCTCTATGCTAGACTATGGGAACACCAAACCTCTTTCACATTACAAAGCAGAATGTGAGCAGGGGGTGACAGTACCTGGTCAGAACAAGACACCAATGTTAGCATACATACAACAGCGCCAGCAGCCGCCTCTCTCCCATGTGAGTGATGACCAAAATGGGATGATCCTGTTGAAACCCAAGCCTGGAAACATTGCCTACAGACTGCCGCACAGTCAGGTGAGTGTTCTGGGTTTTGTTACCTTTGTTTAGGAGCAGATTTAAGGTCTTACAAGAGCATGTTGGATAAGTAAGGCTGGAGTACAGATTACTTGGTATTGTTTCAAAACAATTGCCACATGATTTAAAACAAGAAAATTATAATATGCAGTAAGCTGAGACAAGAATCAAGAACTCTGTTTTGCGCTGGGGACAGTTTTTAATAGTTCTAGGTCATGTGGTAATGTGTGATTTCCAGCTTAATATACTTTGTGGGTGACAAATTATGTCACACTTCATAGAAGCTTCTACTTACAAAGATAAATAGATGCTTTGTAAACTTTTGCCTAAAATAACTTTCATAAGGCTGTAGTGTTAAGCAGTGTTCTCAAAGAAGCTTTGATTTCTTTACCTTGGTTTTAGTCCCTACTTGTGTCAGAGCTGGCTTACTATAAAAAGATATGCCTTCATTTGCTGCTTTTTTGAAGAGAGATGGGAGTGGGGCTACATTCCTGATTTCTTGGGTGTTCCTTGGGGCTTTTCAAATTTAAGGATTTGTTATTGGTTAAGTCTCTGGGGATTGGGGAAGCACAAAGTAGGAGAGGAATATGCCTTTAAAAATGAATGGTAGAAATATTTGTCTGCTTGAAGCAATATGCTTTCAGGTTTTCTTGTAAAGGAAAATCACAGATGGTGCTTTCTACAGAACTGTTACTACAGGTGTGTAGCAGGTGAAAATTAATGAAGTGAATGGAAGTACAGAGTTGGGATTCTGTAGCATGTGCCTACAATGTACATACTAGAGGGCTTGTTGAGAAAAAAAGTCTTTGTTATAAGGATTAAAGCTTCTCTATCAAAAGCTGTTGGAGATCCAACTCTAGTCGTGCATTCCCTCGACAAAACAAAAACCGTCTGAAGAAGATCTGATTAGCCGGTGATAAAGAGCACACTGATGGACAAGTAACAATCTGAGATCAGTGTGTGTGCTTCATAAGGCACTAAGAGATTAATCTCTTCAAAAGCTTCAGAAGTGACAATGTAGAAACGTTTTGATGGAAGAAGAGGAAGGGTAGGGATGATTGTGAATGTCACGTCTTTCCCTTGCTGAAAACCATGAGGGTCACCCTGCATCTACACTGCCCTGCTTGTACTGAATTAACAGAAATACTGATGAATGCTTCTGGAGAATTCCTCCAAAACCTGCATGTAGAACAACTTAGCACAGCATTACCTCTGTTTGGCTCATGATTTCTGATGAAACCGTAGCCAACCCATTAGCTTGAAAGTAGTATTTGTGTAATTGGAGATAAAGCTGAACTGTGCTTAAAAAGCAGAAAAATTGCCAAATTTCAGATGGATTTGGTGGTACAAAGAGGACAGTATCAAATCTTGGATTGTAATTGGTCCACGGTATTTTTGCTTATCCCAAGTTCCAATCTGCAGAAAAGCAGACTTATGAAAAATTAATAACAGGTTTATCTGTAGAAGTATTTTTCTCTGTGGAATATGGTGATGGGCTATTAAAATACATTAAGGCTGATTTTGATCAGTGATAACCTTCTTCCCCTTCACCTGCAAAGGGTAAATACCAAAAAAAACCAACTTTAGGAGGGGAGGCACAGACAGTTACTGACTTGATGTTGACAGAAGCAGCAGGATTTAAATAAGTGTTATGTATAATGCAGATTTAAAATGTAGTGTTTGAAAAGCTGCTATCAAAATAAACTGAAGCTGGTGTGCTTTGTAACGGCTGCTGTTTCCTGGCTAAGCAGAAGCACACAGAGCTATGCTCACCTGTTTGAGCTGGACTTTGGCAAGTACTTTGAGACTGAAGTTAAAGCCTTTATTCCTAAATATTGTGGAGCTTCTGAACTTAACTCTGAACCATCATTTCTGTGTCTGGCATGTTAAAGGTGGGGTTTCAGCTGTCTTTAGTTAGCTGAAGTGGAAATTGTGTCACACTTTGCCTTTTCTATTAGATGCTTCACAGGTGAAGAAGCTGTTGCATAAAGATGGAAAAATATAAGGAACTGATCTAATTTTTTATTAAGTAGTGTAAAAGCACAAATAAGCAATAATGGGAAATTTCAATTTTTCTGGGGTGTGTTACGATTCCCCTCCCTGTCTAGACTTTATTTACAAGGTCTTTCTTCCTTATCATGGTCACCACAAATCATGGGCACCACCATGATAGCACCTTTTCTCATCTGTATAACTACGTAGTTACTAAATTCAGTTCTGGATGGTTCACCTCTTTCTGTAGCTCATGTCACTTTTTCTATGTTCTGCAGGATCAAAACCCTTCTCCTAATGTTCCACGTGTTCCTGTTTCTGTCCCGGGCACTGGTGTGGGTGCCCAGGCTCCCAACGTCTCCATGGCAGGTAACCACAGCAACCCACCTTATCTCAGCAATCAGCAGCAAGCAGCAGTGATGAAGCAGCACCGAATGCTGATGGACCAGCAGAAGCAGAGAGAGCAGCAACAAAAGCACTTGCTAATGGAGCAACAGAAGCAGCAATTCCTAATGGAGCAAAGACAGCAACATCTTCTGGCCGAGCAGGTGAGGGGAGCAGCGGTCTGTTTTCCTTTGCACTGATTTGCTTTGGTGGATGAAACAGCATTTGAGATTTTGTTGGACACTTATCATGTTACAAAATAGGGGATGTAAACTGCAGGGTATTTTGGTATCTTAAATAAAATTGCTATTTTATGTACGTGTAATAACCCAAAAACTTAGCACTTGCTTGCAAAAACTTATTTTTGCTGTTACAAGGCACTGTGGTAAATTATAAGAATAAAATAGGTAGAATTGAGTAGCGTGGAAATACAAGACAATACATGGAGAGAATGTATCATACCAGCAGTGGTGTAATTTGTGAAAGAAGAAAGGCAAATGGAATCAGAGCAAAAATAAAAGTTGAGCTACTGTTGATATGTTCTGTAGAGCTTTAAAAGTGGAACCAATGAGCAAGAGATTCTGCAAGCTCATTGTGCCTTCTGCCTGTTTTCCCTATGAGATCCACAGCAGTTCATGCTTCAGATTTGAAAACATCTTTGACTTGTTTATTTGAGGAAAATAATTGGACATCTGCATCCAACTTGTATCTTATCCTGCCAAAAGGATTTAGCACTGCTGTCCATCAGACTGCAGAAAGCTGCTTTGGCCTCTCCCACGGCAACAGGCTCCTTGTGTGAACATTTCTAAGCTTTAAACATTTTGCAAGTCTTTCATTTGGGAATCAGCCCAAAGGGCCTTGTTCCTGTCATCAGTGCTTTTCTGCACTTTTAAAAGTCTATGCAGGCATGTTCCAGGCACTGGCACTGTACATACAGAGAAATGTCTGGTGTGGGAGAAGGGGAAAATGAATTTTCAAAGAAGGTTTGAGACTCAGGGAGAACCTTACCATTTGTTGCATTAGTGGAGCTGTGCCAAGTCCAAGCAAATGGCTTTTTTGATCACCTGGAGACTTCTATTAAAATTGAGGTCTAGATTGAAGTGATAAAAACACCCCTTAAGTTCTGGAGCCAGTGTAGATAATAATGTGATTGGCAGTGTTTTAAGGAAAATTGTGTGAGTGTTGGTAAAGGTACATATTTGATATTTGGGTAAGAACAATTTGGCTAAGGGAATATCACAGTGGAAACACGCTATCAGAGACTGAAGGACAAAAAATTCCCAGAGCCTCAGTAAAAGAACATTTTCTGGATGAGTTTTGTGATATATAAACTTATATAAATAAATATAATACTTTTTAGTAAATAATTCAGATTTTGATGACTTGTAGTTTTTGACATTTGTTTGTTACTCTCTCAAAATGTTAACAAGTAGGTACTCTTTGAGAGAAGGTAGGGAGAAAGAAAATATGGGGTGTTGGCATCCTGCTTGTACTTTTGCTCCACTGGTTACTGGTGATTCAGAGCTCTTAAAGCTGTGTCCCAGTAGATTTTCTTAGCTAAGTAGTGGGCCCAACAGCCATCAGACCTCTGAGCAGTGGGGTTATATAGTCACAGGGGGATAAGTAGCATATCTTCTCAAACACAGTGTTCAAATATATATAAATAATTATAAATATATATATTATATAATGTATAAAATATATATAGTATATATTATTTTTATATATATATATATATAAAAATTTCCAACCTATTTTCTTCTGCTTTACCCAGCACATGTTGTAGTAAATATCAGTGTTATGAAAATATTTTACTCCTGTCCTAGTTGTGGTAACTCTGACTTCTACAACTTGCATCTTTGTATAGTGATACTGGGACTCTGATCCAAATAAGGAGCAGCTTTGCTTTAGAGCTGAACAGGCTTAAATTGTGTTTGTCACATTTCTTGGCCTTTTGCTGCCCAGTCAGGCTAGATCTTGGTAGCATTCTAATTTGGTATTTCTTTGGATGCACATGATACTGGATGTAGCTTTACAAAAGATCCTTGAATCATTTGGCGTCTATTTTGCAGGAGAAGTACAGTTTCAGGTAGTTTCAGTGGCATTCCCTGCCACTCTAAAGCTGTCTTTGCATTTGGTATCCTGCATTTTTTAGCATTTTTACTATTTTTCCTTTGGGGTTTTTTTTCTGAGCCAGGCTCTGCAGTTCTTGGTTTTCTCAGAGCTATGGCATCTTTTGGCTTCTGTGGTCAGCCTCTTTCAGGTTTGACTGGTCCGGTAGCGAGCAGGTCCTTTTTATCAAGCAGCCTGCCCTCTTCATTCCTCTGCATGTCTCAACAGCTTCTTAGTTGTAGGCGTTTCAGAAGGGTGGTAGTAATGTCTATCTACCTGTTTGTTACGTTGCACTCGTCTCTTTAAAGGCTTATTGTTTGTGTCTTTACACCAGTGCTCTTGGAAGGGAATTTCTGGTCCCTTCTGTGCTCTGTGTAGTTTTTCAGATAGATAGATAGTTGTCCATTGTATCCCTCCTTAGTTATCTCTGAATTTCAGTCTGGTTGAAGGTAGCTGTGGATGAAGAGCCAGAAATACTTTGCCTGTTACATTTTGTATTGTAAAAGCAGCCTGTGGCTGCTTACACTGTCAGGATCTCTGAGTGTACCATTAGTGGATGTACAGGCACTCTTGATGTTCCCCTCAAGGCTTTAAGTTTCATTTTTCCCAGAAATTTCCTAACAGAAAATTATCTTGTTTTATTTCATAAATGGTTTTATCATCAAGTAGGTACAGGTTGAATGAGCTTTTGAAGAGGCAGGGTTATTTTGAACCATTAGTAGGGTTTCTTTCAATTGTTTGGTGCATTAAGAAAATGGTTTTGAGCAATGATTGCAAAACTTGTATCCCTTCTGTTATAAACTTAGTGCTGCAGTTTTCCATAATCTTCTAGAAAAACCTGTGCTACAGAAGAATTTAGGCTTGTGGGTATTTCTGTTCAATTTTTGAAAATAAGGGATAGAAAATAGTTTAATGTTTAGTTTTTTACTTTTCTAGTAATATTTTTAACCTCTATTTGATTTCTAAAGAGAGGTCTAAAATAAATTGATCTGGGGTAAAGAGCTAAAAAGGATGTGTAAATTTCTTTTATACACACTCTTCAGCTCTTTTTGTACCTGTTAGTGGCTTTAGAGTATTGCTAAAAAATACTAAAAATGCCTGTTGATTGTTACTGGTTAAAAGATTTTTTAATCGTAGGGTTTTCTGTGTTTTAAAGGCTTCTGACATGCATTGCAATAACTCCTGTAATACATGCTGTTGTCCTGTTGTCTGAATTCCTAATCTTGTCACTCATCAGATGAAGCTGACTGTGTTTGAGCCTTGAGAACCAAGGTTTGAAGTGACTCTAAGTCACTTACAGAAGCCCCTTCAAGTACCAGCTCCACATGGAAGCATGCACATAGCTTGTTTTTATCCAAGGTAGTCACCCTTGGAGAAAAGCTTCGCTTGTTTTCTAATTGTCTTGCTTTGGACCTTTCTTAGGAGAAGCAGCGGCAGCAACAGGAGCAGCAGCTGCAGCGGCATCTGACTCGACCACCTCCTCAGTATCAGGATCAGCCACAGAACCCGTACCAGCAACCGGTTGGACAGTTCACAGGTGAGTAAACATGGCAATGGAAATAGTGGCATTAGAAATATCAGGAGTAAAAACCTAGGTGTCTTCAGATTCCCTGGGTTGGATAGCTTTTAATTAATTTATTACAACACCTTCCCATGTCACTGTGGGATTCTGTTGCAAAGTAACAGCTTCCTCTGTCCCAGATATCTGGGACAACTTAAGCTTCTGATTCTTAACATTGCTTTGGAAGTGGGTAAAATTCTTAAGTACCTTCATTGTCCTGAAAGCCTTTTTATACCAGTATTTGCTTTTAGAGGTTGTAAATTCTTCTGACTTTCATATATTAGGCTTCTTTTTTTTTTCCCCTGAAGCTTGTATCTATCGCAGGCCCTCATTAGAGAAAAATAAGAGGTGTATTATTTCTCTCATCTTCTAGGATGAGTTTAACGTTGTCTAATGTTTTTACTCCTTTAGAAGGGAATGCAACTTGAATTCTCTTCATTACATGTTAGGGTCCTGCACGGTTTTTTTTTGTAGGAGAAGCAGCTTGGTATGTCTTCAGTGTTAACGCTGATAAATAAAATACTATAATGCTTAAGCTTGAATAGCTTCATAAATGTAGAGAACAGTAAAAACGCATCTCCTTACCTGAAAAATCCTTACTAACAGGACACCGAGAAGCCACTCATCTTTTTTCATAAACTGAGAGTACAAAAAGTACTCATTCCCTACATTTTGTTTCCTTACTTTGTTTTCCCACAGAAATAAATAGCGAAGGAAAAAGATGCAAATAAAAACATGATACCCTCATTCTGACAGAGTTTGTGACTATCCAGTGTCTATGCAGAGCTATGACTGGATTTTGTTACTTAACTGAAGCAACTCAATACCAATACAAAAGGCACAGTCGTCAGTAGTATCCTTCAGATACTGCATGGAAATGTTTTGTTTCTCCTGCTGTTTTTCTACAGAAATGCAGTAGAAATAGAGTATGTTTTGCTATAATGAACATGAGCATTATCAAATTTATTTTTTCCTTGTTCTGATGGTAACTACTTTTTTGCGTCTTAAATCGTACCTCTTCACTGAAGCTTTCTAGTAGGGCTCTTCTCCCACCCATCCAACCCCCTCATAACGTTGGTGTCTTTATAGTATGCTTTATTGGCAATGAATTCAATAGAATTTGAATTGTATTTTAATATATTTGAATAATTATATTTGGATAAAATAATAATGATAGGCAGTATTCCTCAGCTGTCTTTAAATATGAAAAATATCTGCTGCTTTTTGGTTTGAAAGTAGGGTAAGTACTGGTATAGGTGAATTTCCCTTGGTTGACTGTAAGACGTGTATGGGGGATTATATGCATTACACTTCACAGTGCTTCTCTGTTCTTTTTTTGCTTTAGGTAGGGGGTTATTTCTTTATAAAGAGAAATGGTTTTACTTGTTTATGAGAGCAAAGAACTTTTTTTTGCCTGTTTTTTTTGGGTTTGTTTTTTTTTTTTTTCTGAGGAGACTTATTTTTGCAAATCATCTTGCTTGGTTATCAGCAGTGCTATTAATATAGCAAATATTTCATTGTGGAAATCCAAATGATACTTTACCAAAAATTTCTGATAGTCATATGAAATAAAAGATATGTCTGGAATTGGGAAAACACAGGAGTGGAAATCCTACAGTTGTGCAATAAGAGATAAACAGTGTGTGCACGGAATAACTGACAATTTGTGTGCAGTAAGTGGTAGTTTTTAACAGCCTAGCATGCACTTCAGAGTCTGTGTGTTCTTTTGTTCACAAAGAAGTATCAGAGTCCTGGTTTTAAAGTCTAATTTTTTTTTAATTGATGATGCTGAACTCTTAGAAGTGGTATTCAGAGTTTTTTAGGACATTGGCATATCTGTGTTTGTGATCAAGGTGGAGGTGCTAACTGGAGCAGTAGTTGACACTAATTAAAGTACTGCTGTCTCTGTATTGGTTGGCTTATACAAATGCAGCTGTACCTCTGTTCTGGATTATAATGTCCACAAGCTTGGTTGAACCAAAGTATTTAATGTACAAAATACTACTTTGTATTTCAGGGTCATCTTCAGCCATGCCTGGGGTCAGTAATTTGGGACAGTCCAGCTCCAGTAGTCCACGGATGTTTCCTCAGACCCAGAACATGATTCAGATGGGACCTGGACACAATTCTGTTCCTCCACTCCAGTCGGGCTCCAGTCAGCAGGATCGGGGTGTGACTCAGTATACCAATATGCAAAACATTCAGCGAGGGGGATTATACAACTTGGCTTCTGGTATGACACAGATGGTTCCCCAGCATGCAGCTCAAAGTGCCAACGGACAGCCACCGATGCAGAGACAAGGCAGCTTGGGCCAGGGTGCTGCTGTTCCTGCTGGGTATGGGCAAAATACCTTAGCAAACTCAAGTATTTCTCAGCAGCATAATAAGGGTGCTCTGAATCCAACCTTATCTAAGCCACAGATGGCAAGAGTGCCAGCGGCTATGAGTGCTCAAAATCCATCTTGGCAGCACCAAGGTATCCCTAATATTAACAACCAGACACAAGCAAACAGTGGCTTAGGACCGTTTACTACCAACTCCTCTTTCCACATGCAGCAGACTCATCTAAAGATGGCCAACCAGCAGTTTGCCCAAGGAATGCCTCAGGTAAGCCTAAGCACCAGCAGACCGATGACCTCTATGAATGCTGCTGTCTCTGGGCAAATGTTGTCATCATCTTTAGGCGCGCAGCAGCGGACAAACCCACCTACTCAACAGCAGGTACCCTCACAGCAAGTCTTGCCTGGCATCAACCAGACTGTTCCAGATCTGAATGCTTTCAACCAGAATCCAAATCAGCAAATGCCCAACAGAGGTAATCTGCACTGTAGTCAAGGGTACCCTGTGAGGACAACCAGTCAAGAGCTGCCTTTTGCCTACAGCGGTCAGTCGGGCAATAACGGACTTCAGAACTTAACTGGTGACACAGATCTGATAGACTCATTGCTGAAAAACAGGACTTCAGAGGAGTGGATGAATGATCTGGATGAGTTATTAGGGACTCATTAAAATGGGGCTGAGGGTGGGGGTTCTACTTTTTTTTAATTATTTCATGAAATATAAACAACACTTGGACCAAAAAACCTGTGGCATTGAGGAGACTTGCAGGCATTAGAGGTAAATGGTTGGGAAAGGGACTGGAGCTGCTTCTCAATGAGTGTTGATAGGTGGTGATGGTGCACCAGGCAGGTCCGCAGGAGTAGTTTGTTTTGTCTCGGTGTCTCTAAGGAGTCACACACTTGAATAGGTCAAAAAATCTGTGCGTGTCCTTGCCAGCCTTTCAGAAATCTCACTTTCAGTGTTCTAAAATGATTTTTTTTAATTATTTAAAAATAAAAACAAAATTCCAGAAGAAATAGTGCAGAAAAAAAGCAAATAGTTGCACAAATTGTGTTTAGGACTTAGTCTCCTGCAGCTAGTACTTGCAATAATTATTTGTTCATAGCTTGACATGCTATTGTAGTACTGTCCATCAAACTTCTGACTTTGTATTTGAGAAGAGGCTGTATGCACCTGAGTATGCTTGCAAAAATGTTTTGAGTTGTTTCTTTTCCCCATTGCTGAAGCATGTGCCTGTACTCTCAATAAGCAAGTGATATTTCACAGTAAATATTGCTAGATGCTGGTAATAGATGAAAGAAAGTATTAAAACCTGGCCAGTTAGTCTAGGTAGTCATCTTAATAGATTGTAGTCTTTTAAGCTGCAGTTTGCACTCTGTTGTAGAGAGGCACAGTTCTTGGCTTATACCTTGCTGTGTTTAAAGGGGGGAATTTCTTATGGGAGAACTTTTAAACTATAGTAGGTTTAACATGAATTGTAAAGCCATTTACTTTGCACCTGTTTCTTCATAACTTATTTCCAAAGGTAGTTGTATTTAAATGAAGGCTTTGCTTCATGACAGCTCATCTAGTTTTCTTTGTTGTAAAAAGTAAAACTAACTTTTGAGACCAGTTCGTTCCCCAAGTGGTTAGCAATGAGCACAAGACTTTGTCACTTCAGGACAAAAATGAGGAAAAAAGGAATTTGGCTGAGAGCTGGGAAGTCCTTATCAGCAATAATAGCACAGGCAGCCTGGGAAGATACTTGTATCAGGGTTGCTCCAATATGGAAGTCTCCCCCTTTAAATACCTTTTTGTTTTGTAATGACTGGGTTACAAGTTTGATAATCTTTCTATAGACTGGTGGATTTGCTTCTTTAATATCCCTTGAAGCTGGTTCTTCAGCTCAGCCTGAGGAGACCTCTTATCCATAAGTTGGGGTCAGTCCCAGAAAGGACAAAAACCACAGCAGGAACAGTCAGTGTTCCAAAGTCCTTACTTTCTACCAAAAAAATCCCTTATCCACCAACAAACCACCTTGCCTTAACCTTTATTTTAAAATGAAAATGAAAGCTTTTGTTTTAAATGCACAAATACCTCTTCCCTTTCAAAATCCACTGCTTTGGAAAACTCCTTTAAACTTTCTAACCAAACCCAGCATTGTGATTTAAAAGCAATTTCCTTCAACACAGACTGGCTTCTTGAAGAGTTTTCTGCGCTGCAGAGATGTGTGAGAGGGTTTTTTCCAGAGTGGGTGAAGGGAAGTGTAAGATAATTGATTTCAAAGAAGGAAAATATTTTACTGTATCTGCAGCTCCTTTTGAGACAATTTGCACTTTTAAAAACTGCTTTTTTAACACTAATACTTTTAACCCTTTCCAAATATGCATGGAACATGGTTTGTCCAGCACACTTACGTAGTGTGGATGAATTACGCTCTGTTGAACAGATTTGATGTTGTATCATGTTGAACTGTGGGTGAAAGATGTGCATTGATCAGTGGGTCCCACCGTTGAATAGTGGATAAAACTTCACTGAGGCAGACTTAATCCCTCATAGAGCTTTTGATAACGTAAAGATTGTCCTTGGATGGGAAGACGAAGGTGTTAGTTGATGACAATTCTGGTATTTTCTAGAATAAGTAGTTGAGATGCAAATAACTGATGCTAACTTTTCTTATACTGGCAATGTAAGAAAAGAGCTAGTGCGTATGGTTTACTGTTTCAGTTAAACCAAAACCTGACCCAAGGTAAGTGTCATTAGAAGAATATAGATATAAACTAGCAATGGCAGGGGAAGGAGTATTTGCTGTATTTCTATTTCTAAGGGTTAACTTTGCACCAGTGTGCCTTCCCTTCCTGTTGGGGGTGCTTGGGACCTCAGAATTTCAGGTGACATCGTTCGGTGTCACGGTTTTTTCCTCCCCCTTACAAACACTTGAGAGAAATTACAGGGTAGTAGGATTAGCTCTTGTTTCTTCCCTGTTTAGGTTGTGGTGAAATCTGCTGCGTTTTCCAGTAGATTTTGCACACAGGCTTTGTTCTGAGTAAGTCAAAATACAATCCATCCAGTTGTGATTTTCTTAATTGGAGTTAAAGAGCATCTGCTGTTTGCATTATTACTACCAAAAAAAGCAATCCAGCTAAATGTCCAGGAAAATGCAGGTGTGCTCTTTCCTCCACTGTTTCTGGAAGCTAAGGTGGATATTGCCCTGCTTGACCACTGGGTTTGTTCAGGAAGGTATCTTAGGTTCAATGACAGGGCCTTTTCATGGTACTGTTGAAGTAAAATTAAGTGTAATTCTAGGCAAACTGGCTATAATACCCATTGGTCTTCATATGTGAACAGGATCCAAACAGCATTTAACTTGCTAGGAAAAGCAGCCATCCCTTCTGGTTTTGGTCCGTGTCCACATAATGCAATCAGACCGTTGGAAAGACGGTGTCACTGTAACAAAGTGGAAACAGTTCATTGGAAATGAACATACGGTTTCGATGTACATAGGTGCATAGGTAGGGCTGGGCTTTGCCTTTGTGCCCTTGAACATGTAGCTGTCTATATATGCACTTGGGCTTTCCATTTGCTGCAGCTTCAGAGCAATAAAACATATCTCCCCTGAACTGTACCTAGCCAGCCGCCCATGGCTTTATTTATGAACTGCGGTTTTGGCTGGGTAGGAAAGGTGAGAGTGTCACTGTGCAACATCCACTGCCTTCCAAAAACCACAATTCAATTGAAAAGGGTGCTCAAAATTTTGTTATACACATTTCCTTTGTGTAAATAAATGTTTACAATTTTATATTAAAGATTTGAATAAGAGTTAGATCTTCTGACTGTATATTTTTTACTTTTTATAGATTTTAAAACTATAATTCTTTATATATGTGTTTGGGGGGTATTATGGGAAGTTTTATGCTTGTAAATGGAGAACAGTTGAATTTGATGCTAACCTTTATGAATTTTTGTCATTGAAATGTATAAAGAATCCATTAATCCCCTTATTCTTTTACTACAGTTACTGGTGCACACCAAAAAGAAATCCTTCACTTCTGTTTTATCATTATAAAATAAATATTTTGCTAGTGTATTAAACATACATGGTGTGACTTTATACATTCGTGTGAGCTGGGCAGAGTTCAGCATTGCTGTTCCTAGTGAGATGGTTCCCTTCATCCTAACTCACAGTCTTGGTCAGCCTGTTCTGCTGTGTCTTATCAGTTCTTATGGTGTCAGAAAGTCCATTTAAACAAGCCACAACTGGATAATGAGGCCTTGGAAAACTTCAGTTTGAAAGCAAGGCTTGATGCTACACACACTGCTTCTGGACTGTTGGGATTTTAGTGCAGCTGCAGGCCTTAAGCTAGGAGATGGGACTGCAGAGGAAGTTGCTGGTGATAAAGGTGTTGATGAGCATTGAGACCTCACAATGCAGAATTATAGAGTTCCAAAAATGTGCTCAGATTCCCTCAGAATTAACAAGCCTTAGCGGATCAACCTGATTTCCTTGGGACTGGTAAAGAGACAAGGATTTTGCCTGTTTGATGTACACACAGAAAATCCCACCAAACTGATAAATGAGGAGCATTTACTGCAAGCATGAGTTAAATGTTTTTGAACAGGAAGCAAAATACTGACTGAAAGCTGGTAATGTCCCCCCCCATGGCATAGAGCTGGTGGGTTGAAGAGGCTGTGGAAAATAATGGCAAATAGGTCTTTCAGATGCTGCTGGATTGTTGATCCTCTTCAGATGGATACTTTATGTTGGTGAGAAGTAAAGCAAGGAGCTGTGGTTCCATCAGTGCTCAGACGAGCCTGGCTTTGGTGGTGTGTGTTTGGATGTTATTATCTTCTTGTTAACAAGTTATTACTTGACAAATTACACCGAACTGAGCATGTCAAAGCAGTTCTTGCAGTGAATCATACCAACTGCAGCAGACTCAAGAATTCAGTTCCTTGTATGTAGTGTTTCCTGTTTGTCAAGTGTGCCTTTTAACAGATGATATCTAGTCGTAAGTTCTAAACTAATATCTCCAATCTCTCCAACCACAGATTTAGCAGTAGTGATAAAGAATTTGCAAAGTGTGACACATGCTGTTCTTGCAAAGGCTGTATTTGTTTTACATGTTACTATGATTTCAAGCGTTTCCCTACGGAATAAGAAGTTTAATCAGCTTCAAACAGCAAAGAATCATTCTCCAAGCGTTGGAGCTGGTGTTTTATACAGCTATTCTGTGTAAAGCCCCAACCTTCAGATGTCCTCACAAAGTGCACCCTGACTGTTTTGAGTATATTCCTATTCTGCAGGTTCTAAGCTGTGTTTGGGGGCAGGAGGGGACTTGTAACTTCAGGAGCTTATGAAGAACTAAATGTAATAATAATTAGCAATATGAGGACATGCTGCTTCTAGTTTGTGGGCAACTGTAAAGTTTATATACTTTATAGCTTTTGTTTTATTGTCCCCTTAAAACTGTTGCCTTGTTGAGTGAAATTGTCCCCTATTGGAGTTTTGTATATGTTTTTCCAAAGATTTTAAGGAGTCTCAGCTCAGAAGCAGATTTCTTTATTTATATAGTGCTTGATGGTGCTTTTCCTGAGGCAAACATAAATCTGCAATGGAAATGCTTTCTAAAGCCTGGATTGTTTGCTGAAATGATGTGAGCTCAAGTAGATTGCTGGTGGCATTTCCCCCCTGACTTTCATCCCCAGATGAAATCTTTGGTCACCAATAGATTCTGTTAAAGTTAATTGCTTTATTTCTATTTCAGTCTGGGTCTGTTAGCAGCTTGGAGGATCTAAAGTCCCATCATACAAGTGTTGTAGAGAAAGGGAGCACTTTTGCTATTTACATGCATGGCTTTTTTACAGAAAGTGTACAGTTGTCTATTTGGGTTAGGTTTTCAACATGGATCGTTGAGGTGATGAAGAGCCAAACCAGGAGAACAAACTTGCTGTATCCCACAGGAGAAACTGGAGGCTTGGTCACTACTTGCCTGTATTGTGCACAAATTCTGTACTGAGGATATGGGCGGGACTGTACACAGAAAAATGCAATGGCTCAACCACGTCCTGTGCCCTCTCTTCACCAAAACTAAGGGAAATGTTAGTTGTTAATGACCGATGCCTTTCTTCTTTTTTGGCTTTAAAAACTTCAAAGTCAGAATAGCTTTACCCATATAAAGTTGCTCCAAAACACAGGGTAACTTTTTGAACTGATGTGTATTTTGCTTCTGTGGAGTAGGGAGAAAAGTTACTCATGGCTCAAGTATTGCTGGTTTTCAAGTTTTGCATTTTACAATTCTAATGTCAGGGCAGTGTTTCTGAGAGCCCACGTGTTTCTACATCCTCTCCTGCCTTCCATTTGGAACTGAGAAGTTTTAGTTTATATGTTAGCCAGGAAGAGGTTTGTATGGCAGAATTGTAACAACAGAAAACTACAATAGGTGACTGAGTGCTAGAAAAGAACCATGCTTTTAATTGGTAAACTTACAGTATTAATAGGATAAAACATGTGTATGTGCTTTTAAGAAGTCAGAATCCAGTAACAGAATTAAGCTGCTTCAGCTGGAATCTAGAAACCCCTTCCACATGATCAACTCCATTACTTAGAATAAGAGCAGAAGGTCAAGCCATTAATTTGTAAATGCTTGTTAATAATTTTTACAACCTCACACAGAATGTAGATGCTTTAGAGCTGATGAAAACTAGCAGCAAAAGGGCTGAAGAATACCCGGTTATCTTTCCATTGCCAGCACTGTAGGACTCAATCAAGTCCTACAATCCTCAATCAAGGATTTCTCAGTTTGTGCATGCAGAACTTCTGCTGTTCTGTGGTTCAGCAAAAGGCACTGGTCTGAAATCATTTCCTGGTGACTGTCTGCTTTGGGAAACTGTGGTGTGGAGAGAGTTAAGGCGTGGAGGTGGAAACACGTGCTGCTGCAGAGGAACACCATAGCCCCAGTGCTGTCCTGCAGAGAGGGCTGGGGAGCAGCTGGACCCATCACATCTGCCTGGGGTTTGGGCAACCATCAGCAACATGAGGCATCAGATGGACTTGCTCGCCACCGTCACAGTTTTGGGAGTCCTGGAGCAAGGTAAATGTCCTTTCTGTAATGCTAGGTACTATTAAGCTAATTGTATTAAGCTTTGTGGAACTTGGTTCCTGTGTTTTGCTTGGAGTCTCTGTGGAGTAAAAGTTGGTTTAAAGATGCAAATGTTTGGCTGTTCATGGCACAAGTGTTGTGTCTGTGGATGCCTGTTACTCAATAGGGGCTGAAATGATCCACAGACCTCAAAGGCAGCATCCTAGAAGGAAATGAGATTTGAGTCTTACTTTTAAATGTAAACCAATTTCAACAATAGAATGTATTCAAAGTATTTTCTGTGATTGCATTTTAGCAGGTAATTTGTAAGTTAAGAGTGGTTGGAGGTCATTAAAAAAAAGGCAGGTTAATAAATACGCTGATGAAGAGATCAGTGTGCAAACATATATTGTATGTCTATAGAAAAGCGTATGTGTTTCTTTGTGACCAATCCTATTATGTGTTTGTACAGCTCAGCTGCACAGAGCAGATGACAGGGTGAGTTGACAGCACACAGTAAGTTGGAACATAGTGCAAAACCCGTTTTGGTCAGAATCAGACATCTTTGGAGAAACTCTGTAACTTCTTGTTATTTCCATTGATGGGTTTGGTTTAGACCACTTAGAAGCAATAGCCAAGCTTTGTCTACCTCTTGTGTTTAACTGTAGGTCCTTTAGGCAAAGGCCTCTCCACCCTGGCCTTCAGGGGGGTCATGGAAGGGGACATTGCTCGGGACGGGGACAGAGCCCCCATTTTACTAAAATCTTCCCATTTCAACAAGACAAGGTTGGTTTGTGGAGTTTTTAATTACCGAATTAATTCACTGTACAGCTATCACACCTCTGCTTACAAACGGATGTGAATCTGAAGCAGCCTGAGGTATTTTTAGCCATCAGATGATCTATCTCTTAACATAAGCATTATTTAAAACACAGGCTCTATGAAGAATAGAGCTCAAGATTTCTGAGTTATCAGTAATTTCCCCTCAAACAATTTACAGAGAAATATCTGCGACTGGAAATGGAAGATACTTTTGTCATATGAATTCTGTTTGTTACTAAGTGGGGATGGAAGGAGTGTTTAGTATGCAAAGGGAAGACAGGAAGAGAAACTGAAATTGAGTCATGGAAATGGTGCTAAGCCCTTTCCACTGGGAAACCCTCAGTAACAAATCCCTAGATAGCAGTTTTGTCTCAAGTACATTCATTTTAAGAGCTTCAGGTGGTTTTTTACAGGTTGCAGCCTTAGGCATTTAACTTCCATGCTATGCAAACCACACATAGGTGTGAAGCCAGCAGATAAATCGCAAGCACTGGCACCCTCTTACCTGTGTTAAATTGGGTAAAGTAGCCTCATTTTAATGGTCTCTGCATGGGAAGTGAAGAAGTAGTTACAAAATACTGTGTTTCCTTTCTCTCTCACTAGTATGAACTGTGTGCCAATGTCACCTTGAGTCAGAGCTGTGCACTGGCTTTTCTTGTGTATTTTGAAAGGATGCTCTGTACGTGAGTACAGATCTGAGCTTGATTCCGAGAAGGCAGAGCACTGAAACATGACGTGTGCTGTATGTTCAGATCCTCTTCCATCTCATCCTGATACAGACCACTTGGTTTGGTGGCTGAGTTTAGTACAGTGTTGGTTGATTTCTGGTTTTCGTTGTGTTTTCTGGGAGCTCACAGTTTCCACCTTCTCTCAAGTAACCTTTTTCTTCTCTATTTTAGTTACGCTCAGTTTAGTAAAGTTCTGAGCTTAATGCCCTATGGTGCATGCCCTGCCCTGTATTGAACGCTGTAACAGAGCAGAACCAGACTTTAGGTGGGTTATTTCCTCTTTCTTATGGCTTCAAAGGAAATAAATAAAGCTTATGCAATGTCACAAATAAAGAGCTTGTTTGCCAGGTTCATTCAGATGTGTCAGATAGCAGCTCCAATATGATTTGCCAAGTTTGTGGACATAATCAAATAGAGAATGAAGGTCTGGCTGAGGAGCAAAGTGCAGGGAGTGCTCAGCCCGTGTGAGCCACATGGGAGTCTATAGAGGCATTTAAGCTGGAGACATGAATCACAGAAAACTGGTCTGAGAGGTTCTGCAGAGGAGGTTGAACTCTGTTCCCTGGAAGGCCACACTGAGAAGGCTCGTGCAGTGTGGGTTTTCTAACTCCTCGTTCTGAGAAGATGATTTGAGGGTGATTCTTCATCCTTAATGCTTCACCCCTCCACCAGGTTTGGAGGACAGCTAGCCATCCCCTAAAGGCTCTTGCCCCTCTTGCGGAGTTGTTTTATATTATTATATATATATATTTCTATTGTTAGCCCTAAGCATAAGAGATGGTGCAGTTGATACCAAGCAGGACAAAGATCATTGCCCAGCACAGCCAGACTTATGCCACAAGCCAGAGCTATGCATTGATGCAGCAACTTTAGCTCAGTCCATTTCTTGAGCAATGACTGGGACGAGACTCTGAGAGCATTGAATAGTTGTATGTGTCTTGTCTTTAATCTTCAGCATCTGTCCCTACTTTCTCTTCTCTATCCTGCTGTTCTGCTTTTATCTTCTTTGTTAGAATGAGACAGTCCATAAGGCATTCCTTGCAGCCTGGCTCCGTGTTCAGTGCTCTGGAAAAACGTTGCTGCATTAGGACTTTGCTAATTCAAGTGACTCACTCGTGGCGTGCTGCCACAGCCACCAAAGTGACTGGTTTTATAAGGTATTTGTCTCTAATATGAAAATTCTCATTGTCAGAGGCAGCAATGTAGTAATGCACCTCAATACTTGAAACATCAGTAGCTTCAAGTACTTTTATTGGCACATTTATTCCAAGTTGTGCGTTACAGCTTGGGCTATGAACCTAGGCAGTGCCAGCTCTTCTAAACACTTGTTTTATCCCAGGCTAGGTAAAGCTTGGTTAAATACAGCACTGCTGGACTGTTACCTTACTGTGTTCTTTCCTTTTACAGCCTATTTTGCACTGCAGGTGATCCATGCCCGGCGGCAGTACAGGATCTCCCCTCCCAGGACAACAGGTCACCCTGAATTTGAGCGGATCTTCAGAGCTCAGTAAGACTTTGACTTCTCTGTGGTGAATCTAGGTATGACTTGAGTCAAGTGTCACTACCGGGAAAGACTGAAGTCACCCTCAAATCACCTTTTCACTTGCTACGACTGATCCTAGGTATTGTAAATTATGGTTTTTAAATGCTTGTGTGCAGAGGTCTGAGGGTGATTCGGACACTTTGCTCTGGCTGCAGTGTTTCTGTCCATCCATGACAATCCTCCTTCTGGCACTATGAGAGGCAGCCACCTTACAAATTAGTGGCTGCATGAAGAAGGTGCATTAATGCATTGTAATCATTAAGCTTAATGTTGCCTCCAATTTAATACCCTAATATTTGCTTGTATGTTGTTGCTGTTAAACTACAGTAAAGGGCCTTGCTGGCACAATCAGCCACTAGGATATTTTAGGTTTTGTCCCTTTTTTAAGCCCTTGTCCTGTGAACATCAGTGCTGAGGCCGATTCTTTCTGCTCTGTTCTGAACGAGAGAGCAATGCTGGAGCTAGACTGCAAATGTTCACAGATCACTTCAGCTTCCAGCAAGCACAGGATTCCATCTTTCATCTCAGTCATTGTGTTTCATAAGCAATTGGAAAGAATTGGCTGGAGCTGGTTTGAAGGATAGCTCAAGCATGGCACTAAATACTGAACAAAACAGCTACGTGTCCTTGCCCATGTGTGGGAAACATTTGAGGAGTGACATGGAGAGGAAGGAAAGAGGAAAGGGAAGGAAAGGAAGGGAAAAGGAAAAGAAGGACCCAGCTACAGGTTGCATTCTGCTGAGTTTGATCTGGCGGAAGGTTCCCTCTTACAGCATGAGCTCCCTGAATACTGTTAAGGAAGCTCTACCTGTGTGTGTGCTATATATGAGGATGTGCTTTTAACTCTCATCTCTGGCTCTCACCAGGGTGAATTGCTCAGAGTACTTCCCAATCTTCATCTCGCTCCTCTGGGTTGCTGGAATCTTCTTCCATCAAGGTAATAGGGATGAATCACAACATGCACAAAGCAAAAACCCCAGTTTAAATCCCATTGTGACTCAGGCGTGTCCTTTCTGTACCCATGAGATCGTTACTTGGGGAATGCAGTCCCCTTTGCCCAGACAGACTGAGGGGTGCCCAACCCCAGCGTGCATAAAGCTGCTGGTAGCAACTGAGCAATCCCTCTGGGGATGCTCTGCCCCATCAGGACTCGCTCCCATCTCCCCACAGCTGTGGCTGCGGCGTGCGGGCTGCTCTACCTCTACACCCGCCTCAGGTACTTCCAGGGATACGCTGCGGCTGCGCAGGGACGGTGAGTACCCAGCTGGGGCTGTGGGAGCCCCAGACCCACCGAAGGAGCTGGGTGCGGGATGCAGCGCTGGGGCAGGTTTCCTTACCACAGGTGGGACCAAAGGCAGGTTTGCATCCTTCTCCTCCTCTCCTGTCTCTATGTGCTTGTGGCCTCTTCCCCGGCTCAGGGGCGGGCACTGTGCTTCATGCCCCGGCTCTGTTGGTGGTGTCTGATGGTGTTTTCTCCCTGTGCAGGTTGGGTCCATTGTATGCCAGTGCCCGGGTGCTGTGGCTGCTGCTGGGGCTGGCAGTGGCCGGGCTCCTGGCACACTTCCTGCTTCCCTGCTGCTCCCCATGGATAGCAGTGCTGGTGCAGCCTCTCCAGCACCTTGGTGCTTGGTGAGAGGAGCCATGGCTCTGCCAAACCCTCCTCAGTTCTTACCTTTGAAGGGAGGTGGATGCTGGCACTGCTCTGCTTGTGGAGCTCCACTCTTCAGAGAGGATCACTCTTCTAGAAAGCAAAGGATGTCCAGCTTCTGCTCCTGATGATGAGCTTCACCGCCGGGTTTTGTAGCACTGTGCTGTCTAACTTCTAATACCTTTGGCTCTGCCCCACAGAGCACGGATTAACCTGTAAGTTCACTCACTGTTGTCACTCCTCCTTACTGCTGTACTGATGGATGTTGAAGGATCACACCGTGGATATGCAGAAAAATAAATCCCTTTTCTCAGTAGAAATCACCTGTGATTTCCAAAGGTGGCTGGGGACTGAGCAGTGCTTTGGGAGTATTGGCTATTGATGAGTGCTGAGGAATAGCTTCATTTAGGGTTTAGGGGCTACATCTGGTCCCTGGTCCCCAGGGATACCTACCAGTCCCCTGGAGGACAGGGACAGAGCCAGAGCAGGTGCCTCCCTGCCACAAGTGACTGTCACTGCTGCATCAAAGCTTTAAACTTAGCTTTTATTACAGTGCACATTATTTTATATATTTATATAGAGATGTACTTGAAAAATCAAATGTATCCAATAATAAAAAATACAGCACATGAAAGTAGTATAATGCATTCCAGTGTATAGCTGAAGAGACAGCGGGATTTACACTAATCCCTACTAGAGTTTTGAACTGGGCTACTTCTGCTTAATTTTCTTCACCCCCTCCCCCCAAAAATCACACCAATCAATAACTGAAACAATTCTTTTAAAAACCATGGTTTCTGCACTCAATCTCAAGGCATGAAGACACTGGAGACTTCACTGTGAGTGAAGGGGCTGTGTTCAATGCTGGCAGGCACAGTGTGGCGTATTTCATAGTTCTTTTTGTTTTCCCTGCCATACTCATAGCTCCAACCCCTTCGGATTCATTCCTCCTCTGCTGAAGGAGGGTCAAGTCTTCACCCTCACTTAATCCTCAGCTGTGGCCAGGACTGTTCAAGGCAGACCTCGGTCCCTGCCCGTCTCCATCCCAGCGCACCCATGGGGTCAGCCAGCGGAACCCAAGGTACCCAAGTACAGCCAGAGGTGGCCCTGTCCTGGGCTGAAGGTGCTTTCTGTTCCCATGCTTATCAGCGCTCATCCCAACCCCAAACCCCTGTGTCCGTGTGGCCTGAGCTCAGCAGTTGCACCACGAGGGGCATCGCCCTCTGCTCCGGATACCGGGGTTTGCCTGGTTCTGCTCCTCTTCTGGAGCAGCCGCTGTCCTGGCCCCGCAGCTCAGGCCGGGGATGGCGATGCCGGCTGGCTGAGGCCGGCTGCGCTGCCCTTGCACCCGGGCGAGGCGCCCCAGGAGGAGAGGAGAGAGCAGGACAGGATCCACGTGTGTCCATCCACCCTTCCGCAGGCAGGGTCACTCCGCCTTCTTGATGAAAATCTGTGAGCGGAGAGGGCTGGGATCAGAAGGAGCGAGGCAGGAGCCCCAGAGCATCCCGCTGGTGATGGAGCCCGGCTTACCTCGCTCAAGATGATCCACACTGGGGAGTCGGTCTGGATGGACAGCCTGATGGCCTCCAGCGGCCCGAAGGATGGGTCCACCTCGCCCTCTGCAACGCCCTTGGAGAAGGAGCCTGGTGGGGAAAGCACAGGGATGACACAGGGACAGATTCCTGGCATCCAGCCCCCATCCAAGGAGACCACAAATAACTATAGCAGCTCTCCACCACAAGATGGGCTGAAAACCATCAGTGTGGACATCAATACAGTGCAAAATGCTATGCTTAGAGGAACAAAAAATCAGCTAAACAATGCAAAATGGGGAATATTTGGCTACACATCACTGCTTACAGGAACAGGGCAGAGTGGGGCAGCACGGTCCTGTAAGAGACAAATGTTGGTTCAGTATCTATGCCATGGAGATAATAATGTCCCATTTTCAGTTGTGATTTTACTCTTTTTGTTTTAAATGTAACTGGAAGAAACCAGATAGCACTGCAGAGGAATGTAAAGTGGCAGAAAGCCACATGTGCCAGGGACTTTAATATGTCTATTTAAAATGAGAAGTCTTAGCAAGAACAAGTCGTAGCTTTCCCATGCACCAGCATTTCCCCATAGGACTTGTTCTTGTCCAAGGGTATGGCAAGCACTAAAATAAGCTCAGGTAGCAGGAGACAAAGTCCAAGCTTCAAGTGTTGTGAGCATTGACACAGGCTGTGGAGGGAGGGTGTGAACTTGCTTGGGGTGATGGGTTTTAACAGCAGGTCAGGCAAATGGATAATCTGAGTAATTTGGTCCCAGCTCTGAGCAGAGATAGGCAGAAATATAGGGCTGAAAACTACCTGAAGAGGACACCTACTCCAAGAGGGGAGGGAGAGCAGTGGAGGAGAGGAAATGACAATTAAATCCTGTTCCAGCCTGGCTCCTGACAAGCAGAAATAACTCTTTGCCAAGTGAACAGCTCTCGGGTCTTGATTCCCTGGAGGGTGAGGCTATGGGCTGTGTTATCAAACCCAGTGGGCAGCTGACCACCCCGCACCCTGCTGTACCTATCTGGATGTAGCCATCCGGTGTCCTGCGGTATTTGAACACTGCACCTCTTCCCTCCTGCAAGGCTTCCTTATCTGACTGCAGGCTCTGTGGGAAGGAGAGGAGCATTGTGCAAGGTCATAGCAAGAGCTGCTCAAAAGCTGCAAGCAACAGCAGCAACCCCGGAACTTGTCCCAGCCCAGCACCTGGGTTGTCCCAGGATTGTCCCAGTCCCATTGCCTGACACCTCAAGCCTCATGCTGCAAAACAAGAGGACGTCTGATGCCCTCATGCTGCTGCTTTCCTTGCACTCTTGCTCCATTCCCTCCCCTGCAGCCCTCCCACCCTTCTGGCATTCCCTCTGTAGGCAGGGATGGCTCCCATAGTGATGGCTCAGCACAGCATCCCTGCTCCCGAGGTGGTACCACACCAGGCGTGACCCCCCAGCAGCACCTCTCAAAGGCACTCAAGCCTTGTAAAGATTTTCCTGATGGCATCAAGCAGTTCCCTTCTCTCAAACCTCTTGTGCTTCCCACTCCACCCCCAGCTCCATCCTCAATAAAACACTTACGTCAAACGGCAAAACCTCCACAGTCGTATTGAGGAGTTTGTCCTCCGGGTGCTCGATGTTCCCGCTGCGGAAGAAGAACCTGTGACAGAGACCAAAGCCATGGAAACCCACACTGAGCGAGGGGTGACACGAAGGCTTTCACCCCAGCTGAATGTTCAGACAGCTCACCCTAACAGGGCCCTTCCCAAAAAGCCCACGAGCACATGGTTTGGAAGGAGACCTTCTACACCAGGTTAGATACAGCATGGACTGCTCACAAGAGCAAGAAAGCAAAAGGCTCCAGCAAATATGGACCCACCAAAAAAGGGTCAAGTTATTATCCCCCTGGCAAAGCACCACTTCCTCCTCCTGGGCAGCCGAGCAGGAGACAGGCAAAACATTCAACATGAGCCAAAAGAGCAAAAGGGAAGTGTCTCTGCATGCTCCAGGCTGTCCCCTCCCAACCCCATTGACCTCCCCCGAGCACTGGCCTTTCGATGCGGAGCGGTTTGAAGAATCTGAATCTGATGAAGTCTCCGGCAGTGGGAGTGAAGGCCCAGAAGAAGTCCTCCCGCAGGTAAGCCTTCTCCAAGGTGAAGTGCTGGTAGGTTTTCAGGCTGGTGCTCACCTCCGCGGGAGGGTTCACGTGCTCTTTGCGCAGGGCCTGCTTGCCAAAGTCCTTGTCCTTGGTGGGCACAAAGCAAAGAGGCAGAAAAGGGTCGTGAGCTGCTCTCACCCACGAGGAGCACGGGCTCCAGCAACAAGGCGCTGCAAATTAAAAGCTCTCTATTTGCACAGCACAGAATGATGAGGGATGAAAGCAATCTGTGAAAGGCACCAGATAAGGCAATGCGTGACTGGATCCCAGGAGGACATAATGTCAGTAGAGGCAGCACAGAGAAGCATCACTGCTCTGCACTCTAATCCAGCACCAAAGAACCCTTCATCGTCCAAGCATCCCTGCCCCAGGAGTGCTGCAAACAGCCCTTACACCTGAGGAGAAGGTGGCTGTGAGGCTGACAACAGCATATGATGGTTGGATTACACAGCCTGATGGGCACTGCTACAAACTGGATTACACCATCCATTTACCTGGGGATCAGGCAGACAGAGGATTGAGCACATAAACACAACTGGTGTCTGTGTGTGTCTATGGGTCCTGCACGTGTAGCTGTGTTGATATTTAAATACACACACACAATTTAAGCTCTTACATAGTGAGCCCTAGATCACCTATCAGCAAGCCCCAGGAACAAGGAGTGGGATAGGAAGTCCAGGAGTCCTGTCTCCACAGTTTACCACTAGATGCTTTGAACTCAATTGCATGAACCATAGTTTGGCACTCAGGATGGGCAGCCAGGACTTAAACGTTTGCAGTGACTCTTGGTACATGTCACTGCCATTCTCAGAAGCAGGAGCTATATGAGCTCACTGTAACGCAGTATAAAACATAACCACTGCACAGAAATCCAGCTGCCACCAGTTGCTGTCACTGATTTCCTCACCCCAAAAGCAGCCAGTTTCTTGGTGCCTGCAGGCCAGGCCTGGCACAAAGGCCACATCTGCAGCTTGGACAGGCGGCTGGTACCCACCTTCAGCTTCTGTATCTTTCCAGCCAAGGAGGAGTGGGTTCCCACGTGCTGGAAGAGCGATGGCTTGAAGCGGATCCTCAGGTTTGCCTTCTGCCTGTCACAGTGTTTCTGAAATGAGACAATCCCTCAGTGCCCCAGACTTAAACCTCTGCAGTCAACTGCAATCGATGAGAGGAACAGACAAGGGTATGAGGAGTGACAGACATCCTTTCCTCCCCACCTCTGTGCCCCTGTTTGCTGCTTTGGCTTTCATTTGGTAAGAAGGCTTTCAACCACACTCTATAGGAACCTGACTGTGACTTTTGGCCACTCACTTGCCAGGCAGCTGGAGTGCCCAGGTTTAAGAGCCAGATTTCTCCTTGCCAAGCATAGCTTAACAAAGCTGAGCAAATCTCTGTGCTGTCAGCTAGGGACGGCCACAGAATTTAGTTTCTTTTGTCCATGGCTCATTGGGAAAACCTTATTCCTACAACTCAGAGCTCAGGATCACCAAAGTCTAAAGTACATTAAGTCCAGGCATATCCAGAGCCGAAGTGAACCGTCAGCAAGTGCAGGCTCTTTCCAGACGGGCAGTTTTCAGCTTGTTGGCAGGTGCTGTTAAGCAGATGTCTGGCATGTGCCATTGTCAAAGCTGTTTGACTGTTTCACACTCATCTTACCATGTAAATAAACTTGGGAGATACAACTTGGATCCACCAGCGATTTTCTGTGTGGTGCAGGGAGAAAGATAATGGAGTGGGAAAAGGAGGACAAAGGGGAAAACCACTGAGAGCATGGAAACAAGTGGTCGCGTTTAAAAATAGTTGAATTCTGTCAGTCTGGGGGAGTGGGTTCTGACTTTTGTTTCTTCCATGAGAAGAAAAGTGTGCACCCCCCTGCCACCATCTGCTCCTGCAGCCCACAAAGAAACCCTGGCACCAGCCAGGCACAGCAGGGAATGCCAGCCACAATGAGGCCCTGTGATGTACTGCCTGCACAGGCAGCACCAGGAGCTGGGAAACTCCAGGCATGAGCCGTATGAGCTGCAGAGGAGATAATCCCCTGATCCAGCTCATGTTACATTAAAAATATTAAAACTAGCCATGCTAATGGCTATGGCTACTCATCGCCAGCAATCCTAGCTGCAACCCATCAGGTCTGATCTCTGGATGGGGAGAGGAGGAGGAAGGGGAGCAGAGGGAGGTAAAGCATCACTTGATTGCTCTTTCTCCCTTTTCCCCTTGTGCTAAAGAAGCACTTGCTGAAAGCAGTGTTGTCTCGGTTGAGCCAGGAGGGGAATGGCTCTGTTGGTGGTAAGAAGGTCATCCTTTCACACAGCTCTAGCCCAAGTAAATCTAAAATTAGTTGAAAAAGGAAAAGCAGGATCTATCCAGAGCAGGCAAAGCACCTACTGAAAGCTCAGGTCAAACAAAATTTCAATCAAAAAAGATAAATCCTCCCTGCTACCAATTTGATTCCGCACAGTGGGATTTACAAGGGAAAGTCGTGTTTGAAAGGGCGCTGGGCAGAGTTAATCATGCAAACAGTGGGGGAAAGGAGCCAGAAATCCACATGGAAAGTAGGTTAATTTTTAAAAAGGCAACACGTTCAAGAGGTTTGCAGTTTCCCCTGGGAAAACCTGGGCTCTGCCAGGTAGGAGAAGATGAGTGAAGATTTGCTAAGGAGAAGATGATCCTGCACAGCAGGATCTGCATTTAATCTATGCTCAAGCTGAGGATTTTGAAGGCAGGGGGACACAGACAGCAGCATCATTCCCAGCTCCATCCCAGCATCCCATCACCCTGCCTTCACCCATAGCTGTGGGGGCTGCCAGACAGGTCTGGGGATTGCTCTGTCACTCCTGAGCACATGGCTTGGACTCCCAGGAGGACAGAGCAGACATCGACTGAGACTGGTCCTGCTGCACGTGGGGGACTGGAGCCGACAACATGGCCTCTGCCAGGGATCAGAGCAATTTAAACCACATCTTTGCCCCAGTTCTGCAGAGCCCTGAGCATGCCCTGTCCCCATAACACATAAATACAGCATTTATCCCCTGAGTGACCATTTGCCACCACAAAGTAGTTGTGACCATGAGCTCTGTCCTAAGCAACTGGCTTCAATTGCACAGGGACTCCACTGCTCATTCTCTGCCGGAGGAGGAGGGTGAGCAAGCATATGAGTAAATACAATATGTTCATAGAGAAGACAGGAGAGTATCTGGTGGTGAGCTCATCTTACATTTACTGTCACACACGTTCCTCCTCTGCAATTCCCACTCGCTTTAGCCCCTTGCTGCAGCTCCGATGGGAGCTCAAGCACAACCTCCACAGGGCACGGGGGCTCCTGTGCTGCTGCCTGCAAGGCTTTGTGCAGACACGTCTCCTCAAGCGAGATGGCAGCATGAAAACAGAGCCCATTTCACCTCTCTGCACCCTCCTAGAAACCCTGACAAGAGCTTTGCATGCTTTGCCTTCGTTCTGGGGCGCTATGCACGGCAGGTTTGTGCTTGGGTCATCTGGGGTGAGCTGTCTGGGCAGCCTGCATGTGTGCTGAGGCGGGTACAGCACATGAGCCCAGAGCCAGAGGGTTATTCTGGGGTTATAGTCAGGGAGCAGGGAACAGCCTCAGGGAGAGAAGCACACCGGAATGAAAAGCAGCACTGAAGAATGGGGAACAGCCACTGTCCCCGAGGACTGGAGCAGGAACACCCTGTTAGTGCTCAGATGCAGAAATAATGCCTCTGCTGGCAGCTGCTGACTGCAAAAGCCTGAACTCCAGGTCTTGGCTTACACAATCTGCAAGGACACCCTGCGGCACGCTCCCCAGGATGGCACGGTTCAGTGCAAAGTCAGTGAGCACCAGAGCTCACAGGAAAGATCCTCTGGACACACAGACCAAGGGTGCATTTGCCCACACTCAATAGGTTTCACCCCAACAGAGGTTGTTTACTTACTGCGTCTTTCTCAGGGTTGCAGACTTTCACCCAAAGGATGTGATCCAGCAGCCAGTCAATGGGTTTGTCCTTATAGAACATCAGGATGAACTCCACGATCAAACTCAGATCCAGAGACTTGAACATTTTTCCTACAAAGAAAGAAAAAAGGGAGCAGTTATGGTATAAAATGTCAAGAATCAGAGCTGGGAAGAAAAAAGCTTGGGAGACCGGGCTGTGAGGCTGGATGTGCCCATCTCTCTACGTAAAGGAAATAGCATGCAGCTCTGGTTTGTGTACCAGTACTGCTGGCATTGCTAATACAGTTCTGGATTTAATACTCATTGCAGAATTAGAAAGCATTAGAATCTCACAGGTCACAACAGTATCAAAAGGTCTAAAACTCGTCTATTCAGTAGTGAGAAATGACGATGAATAATGTTCAGCCAGGTGCCGGACAGGCCATTTCCTGCCCTGAAAACTGCAAGTTTCAAGCCAGTCAAACCAGTATCCAAAATAACAGATCAAGCTGCTACTGCAGCCATGTACTGCTCTTCCCAAAATAGTTCTGTGCTGATGTAAACTTCCTTTTGCACACTCTTAGGCAACTCCAGATCCCATCCAGCCTAAAAGCTACTGGTCACATCTAAGCTGTTCGACTGCTGGCTGGGCCAATGACCAGGTTTATGTTTATTAAAAGTGAGTATCAGCAGTACCTGCTGTGTGCAAACCCAAGGGTCATTGCAAAAATAGGGAGGGATTAAGTCCAAGTATTTCACTGTCTTGTGGGACAGCTTTTTGGACCAAGAGCTAAGTGCCTGCAAGAACCAGCACTCACATGTGCCTGATGGGACTGGGGTGAGCAGGGAAGAACATTACCAATAAACCCTAGCTGAGAAAACTCCAGGATCATCCACTCCTCAGAGGGCTGCTGCAAGGCAAAGTTCTTCATCGTGCTGAGATAGTTTGGTTTGGCCACAATATCATCCTCCAGCTGCAAGAGGAAAGGACACTCAGTATCAGTGACCCATCCAGGTTCCAGTAAGAGCCTCTCCGTGCAGAGCAATCACGCCATAGACCAGAGGAAAGCTTTGGCATGAACCTAGTTTATTTCAGAGGATGCTCCGAGCAGATTTTTGTCACCCAATTTAACAAATAAACGAATCAAGGATTCCTGCCTTCCCTTGGTGAGAGGTCTCCATGTTACAAGCATCTTGGAAACCCAGCTTTTGAATCTGATTACAACCCACTCCCCCTCTGCTGCATCACACAACTAGACATGCTCTTTGCCCTCTCTCAGCTGGGTACAAGCCACACTGAACTCACAGGTGTACCCACCTCCCCTCCACCCCCAGCACCAAACTCACCTGCACATAATAAATGCCTTTGGACTGGGCATACATCATTAAAAAGCAGTAGTCAAGGTTCTGCTTTGTCCTCCACCTGCGAGAGAAAAACACAATGGGAGTGTCAATCTCTCCTGGAATACTGAGTTGTTCTGGGGAGCCAACTGAGGCTTGGTTTAAGCTGGGAAGGTGAACACAGCTCTTGGAGCATGGCATGGCATATGGCCTCTCCCTTTTGGTCTCAAACTGGGCAGCTAAGAGTTACTTCCAAGTAACTGAGAGGCTTCTAAAATCCCTCATCATCTGGGTTAAAAAAACCACAGCACAAGGCAACTCCTGCAAAGCTGGTGTCAGTTCACACCCTGCACCACTTCCTTGGATAAAACAAGTTTAGGGTCTCGCCTGACCCTGCAGAAGAGCTTTCCCTGCTGGAGTCAGTGGGGGACATGCTGCAGTTACTTAATTCAGGTCTTGCTTGTTTTTAAGCTCATTGATTCTCACCTGACTCTTTCCTTGGGGTCCCCAAAGGATTCCCGCAGATGGGAGAAATCAGGATAGAAATGTGGAGATGGGGAAATTACCTCCAGGAGACCTGAGTGTATTTCCTTTGGGAATCTGAAGGAGAAAAGCAGCAGTAAACAAACACCATGTCTGACACCTCATTTCACAGACCAAATCCCTGGGTAAACACCGAGCTGCAGAGCCAAACAAAAAACAGCCTCCAAGAGAAAACCTCTCCAGCAGATAGAGCACTTCAAGGCCTCATCAAAGGATATCAGCAGGGACTGCCATGGAGCTGTAAAGCTGCTCTCTCCTTCCCACGGTGTCCAATAGCCCCATGTTTGTGTGCTCACCCCCAGCATCCCTCCTCTCTCCTGCATGCAGCTCTTAAGACCAGCCAAGAGGACCGTGAACTTCCTACAGGATTAAATGGACTGGCTCATCAAAGAAAAGACTTGTCAGCATTCCTGACATTTAGAGACTTTTCCAAATGCATCAGTCATTAAAAGCCATTTTGCAGAGATTGTTATGCATTTCTGATAAGTTACTTAAACCACTGCTGGGCCGTAGTTAGGACAAGCAGCAGGAATTCTACCTGGTTCCCTTATGCTGATGAAATCAGCATCTCTTTTCCCTACAATGTGGTTAAGAACTCTTTTAAGAGTCAAACAGAAAGAAAATGTCACCCATCTGAAAAATGGGTACCTACAAGAGCCTGGCAAGCAACAGCAGAGATTATTGTGACTGTGAGAGATAAGCAGGAAAACCAGTTATTTTTACACTGCCTTTTTGAGAACATTTGGTGCAAGGCTGATTTCCTTTGTTTGTGCAGAGCCTGGGGGACGGGAGACGGGGCAGAGGGAGACAAAGCAGTGAGATTGCCAAAAACTTCTCCCTTATTTTTCCCTCCCTTATTCCCTCTTTGGGACTAGCAAGATTTTCAGCTGACATTATCAAATCTCCCCTTCCTCAGGCAGCAGTGAAACAGACACTTCTCACTGAGCTGATAAAACCTGCACTGAAGCAGCCACTGCATTCTCCCTCCTGCAGTCCAAGCCCAGCCTGCCCTGGCCGCACACCACCTCAATTCAGTTTGGAAGAGAACTCATTTCAGTGAACGAGGGAGAGGCAGGAGGTGCTGGAGAGGGGGATGGCAAGAAATCAGATCATTAAGTCAATTAAAGTTTCAGACCTTCTACGCAGAGGCGCTCTCTGCAGCAGCGCCCAGTAATTTCATCAGGATCCATCGGACAATCAGTCCATTATCCCCTGATAAGTGCGTCCTCCTGCCAGCAAGCAGAAGGAGGGGAGCTCTGCCAGCTCCTGCACAGCAAGATGGAGGGCTCTGTTTCAGCTCTTCTGCAAGTGCCCGGGAGCACAACCCTCCCTCCCCACGCACGCTCCAGCCCCTCTCCTATCATCGGTTTGGGGTACAGGGCGCTGGGAGGATGTGCTGCCCTTTTCCATCTCCTCCTTACGGTGACTGTGGTCTTTTAGAAACATGCAAGCATCGCAGGAGCTGGATGGGAGTCACAGCCTCTTCTCTCACCACCCTTTTCTTTTGCCTCCGAGCTCTGACGCTGTCAATGCCTGGACCAGCTCACGGCTAAAAATCCATCACTGGCTTTTGCTTAAACAGCCACAGACAAAGCTGCAAAAGCCACTAAGACTCCAGGACATAAATAGCAGCTAGTGTGAGAGACTAATGTAACTAGTGCCTGAAACAAGGGGAAAACAAACAGGCTGGAGCAGGAAGAAAAACGGATCATGGATTTTAAAGCAAAGGAAGGCAGGAGCATTCGGGCGTGCTTCCCACATTGCCCAGTTGCTCTGACTCTGCAGAACAGGTAGAGGGCTGTACTAGACACAGAAACAAGTGCCAGGATTGCTGGAAACCTAAATCAATCCATCCTCTCACAACGCCACAGGACGGAGAGCGCAAAATGAAACAGCATTACTGCGTGTGTTACATCCTGCCAGCACAAAGCAGCCTACTGGAGGCTACACATGGGAGGCATTTTAGAACAAGTAGAAAGAAGCAGCAATAGCAAAGACAGCACAGAGTCGAAGAACAGAAGAAAGAAAACAACAAAAAACCCGAAAGGGAAGCAGCAAAGTGTGTATTTTCTCCTTAAAGAAGCCGTTCCCTGGCCTCATGACAGGCACAGACCGTACAGCTGCCGTCATTTGGAACTGCTTACAAGTTTTTGATGTTTTCTGCCACTCCGGCTGTGTACTGCGGATCCGTCTGAAAACAGAAGATAGGCAGTGTTAGACCCTTCAGTCTCAGCCTGTGCTCCCCATCGCTCAGAAATCCCCTTCAACACACTCCAGGGGGACCGCCAGCACCTCAGTACCATCTCCATGTCTCCCTTTATCCCATTTAATCACTTTCCCCGTGCTGACGGACTTTTAGGAGCCCTCCTTTATGGCCAGTGTTAACGAAAGGCACCACGCACCAAAGGACTCAAGACCCTGCACATCTTCCCCATGTGCTCTCTCCTGTAGCTTCTGCCCCTGCCAGCGCCAAGCGATTGCACAAAGTGTTAACTCCTGGACTGTTTGTTTTCTCTATAGACATTGGCTTTCATCCAAGCAAATACTCTTGGCAGAAAAGGATCCCCGCCCCTTTTGTGAAAACGAGAGGTCTATTTATAAGTGTGCATTTTTCATTTCAGGTTCATTTTGATGCTTTTCTTCCTAGAAAAACAGTTTCTTCCCACAGTCATCCCGGCAACCCGTTAACAGTTGGGAGGCAAAGGCCATCCGTGCCGCACGCCGCTATCTGCAGGCAAGATTAAGTGCAAATACAGGGACAGGCACCGGACAGAAACCATCTGCACAGTGACCGGGAAAACAAAATCCAAGAACAAAGGGCAGGAGACCTGCTTCCTGGTGGTGGCATTGTTTTGAGCTGTTGTATGGATCATGGGACTTCATGTCTTGGGTGGATCTGCAGACGCAGCACCACAGAAGCCGGGACCAGCTGCTGCTGCACTTGGCGCCAGGCAGAGGTGAGAAGTGAGATGCTGGGGATGCATGTGTCAAGCTGAGGACAGGGTTTCCACACTGGAATGGTGACAAGGGAGGGTTTTCTCAAGAGGAAAAAGGTTCCTTTCCCAAACAGGGCTCAGGCTCCCAGTGCTGGATTGATTTCTTACCCCAATGCTGCCAAGAAGCAGCAACAGGAAAAACAAAGACAGGAAAGATGCTCCTGGCTTTGAGAACAAACACACAGCTCCGCTCCAAGCACCCAGCTGCCACTGCAATGGTTATCATGTGCTGGTGACAGCCAAGCTGTCCAGCTCACCCCAGGGCTCCCCTCCACCAGCCAAGGAGCCCCCAGCTCTCCCAGGCAGCCCAGCCACTGTGGATGAAACTCGTGGTGTTAGAAATGGGTCGGAAATGGGAAGTCCCCATCCCCAAAAGGACATTCACTTGCTCCACTTATTGTCCTGAGTCTCCAAATTATCCAGCATCCGCTCCAGGTTCATATCACCCTCTCCACTGTTTACTCTTTATCCTGCGAGTGAGGAACTCTAACCAGCAATGCCAAGTGCAGGTACATCAAGAAACACTTTGGGAAGCGGCATAGCGGGCACAGCTGTGGTCAAATCTTAGAAAAAGGATGCTGTGTAGCTATGAGAGCAAGCTTGGCAAGAGAGGACAGCAATGGTGGGGGTGACCTGCAACATCTGCTATCGCTGTTACTGGGGTATGGAGCGTGTGCTCCTGCACCTCACGGTATCAGAATTAATGTATTCATTATTCACCTCCCTCATCACAGGTACACAGGGAAGGTCAGGAGCTGCCATCACAGTGTGCACCTCATTTCCAAGTCAACTACAAAAAACATTACTGCTGTCCAAAACAGGACATGGTTTTGGTCAAGTTGCTTAAAACACCTTGTGCTTTAACTCCCCTGCTCTGCAAACAGCCACCAAATCTGGCCTGGCTCAAAGGGAAATGATGGCCAGGATTCAACCTCATCCCAGGCACTTTAGGTTGCACCCATCTGTGCACACTTTCTCCTTGTACAATATACCAGGTAGAGACCTGAAGGCCAAATGCTACTCAAAACATCACATTATGGGTAAATAGGCAGGAAACCCAGACATTTATCTCTGTTCCACTCCCCGTAACATCCTGATAAACTTTAAACTTTATCTTTCTCACCGGATTTCTGGAAATTAAGACAAATGCACTTCAGGCTCAAAAAATAATCCTGAGGGGAAAGCCATGGAGAAAAATAACCATCTAAACCCACACGTAAAAGCAGCTCTTGTGGATTAATGTATCAAGGCTTTTCAGCCCTTGGATTCAGCAACTGATTCTGGGCTCCAGATACCAGTACAAAGCGGCATATTAATCCCAGTCCCAAATCAGTGGACTTTTAGGTTCTGAAAGGGCATTAGTGCTGGCTCACAGGTACGCAGAGAAACAAAACTGCTTCAGGAGCAGGTCTGAGAGCTCCCCTAGACATGGCCACAGGGCTGCTCCAGCACGTTTTGGGAATAACCATTCAAAAGCCATTCTGGTTTAGATGGAAAAGATAAATGCACATGCTACACCAGCAGTTGCTAACAGTATATGTCTGCCTGCTCACATGCTGACCCATTATGGCCCAACCAGTGCTTCATTTTGGGCAGGATGCACATAATAATGCTGGTCAGGCAGCAGCCCAAGGCTGGGCTTATCCGCCCCAGCAAGCAGCAGAGCTGACCTGCAGGTGAGCAGCCATCCTGTTTGGCACTGCCTTTGGCAGACAGTGGGACGGGATGGGGGGCCAGAGAAATGGGGTGAACAGGCAAAGCTTTGTCTTACCTCAGCAATGAGGACGACGATGACGGAGTCCTCCTTCTCCTGCTGAGTGAGCTCCGAGATGAGGGAGTTGAGGGTGTCAGTGAGGTAGGAATGCACCTCCCGCTTCACACTGGGGATTCCCATCACGACGGACACTGCCCAGGGCCATGGAGAGATTTTAGAGAGGGGGATGTGCTGGACAAGGCTCTTTACTCTGCTCCTATGACACCTACTTGGTGCCATGCTCCATCATTAAACACCAGCAGTGATGAGGAGGCTGGTGGGTTCCTGGGCTACGTAGTGTTCCCATACTCCTGGCCCCCAGCCCAGTACCAACCAGCAGCACCTCAGTGTGCCAGGCTGGCAGGGCAGTCAATCAGACTCCTTCTTTTCTTCCTGAAGTCTGGTGTCTAAGGAAACATCCCCAAACCCTCCCTCTCTTAGGGGCCTTTTCAGCCTCTGAATGGTAGCTTCGAGATCACTTTTATTCTCCAAATCCCTTCCATGGCCAGAAGCACCTCAGTTTAAGAGTCAGGTCTCTGGCTCTGGGTTGGGATTTGGGAGCAGGGAAGAACTGTCTAGTAAGCAAAGTCCTATTTCAGATGGGATTTGTCGCCTACGACAACTTGAAAGCCTTCATGAAACTCCGTGCAAACTATGCTTTTATCTGACCACCTTCCAGGCAAAGCCTAGAGCACATCTCCTGGAGATGGAAAGCAGCAAAAAATATCTGGCAGAAGCATCGAGAACATTTCAGTGCCAGTCAAGAGCAGACACAGCAGTACCCCATAGACTCACAGACGTGACATGGCTCTTACCCACCCCACGTGTCACCAAGGAAGCTTGCATGATACATGCAGCCGTTCCTCCAGCCCTGCTCATATCCATATCACATCCAGGTGTGGAGGAAAGGGGAGGGACAGGCACCAAGGTGAGGAAGAGCACCAGAAGCAGCACTAATTCCCATTTACCTCCAGTGCGCCCCTGTCCCACATGCACGGCTGGCTGCAGACTGTTCTCCTTTGACAGCAAATGTGGCAAATGATGGAAGATGGTGGGAAGGTGCAGCACATTCTTGTTGGTGATATTCCACAGTTTTAACTTGGTTTCGTCTTAAAAAGGAAAAGCGAATCAATTGCAAGGCACGGTAGGTAAGAAGAGACTGCAAGGCAAAAAGCCTTTTTGGAGCAGCCTGGACACCCGAGACTACTGCTGCGTTATAAGGAATCAGGCCAACCTTTAACATGCTACCACAAACCCAATTAAAGTTCAGCAGGAGCCAGGATGGCCTTAAAGAAGTCCCAAAATATTTGGGAAGTAGAGGGGAGAATGAAGATAAAATGAAGGTCAAATCAGATCTCTCTGTAGGGATCCAATTTTCTTTAACTGTGCAACTAAAAGAAGAAGAAGAACAAATAAATGGGCAAGAGGTGCTCAGCCAGCCTAACTCCTTTCCCCGCCTTCTCTCTGGATACCCATTTTCCATATGGATTCAATACCGCCATAGGAAAAGGCATGTACGACTTGCAAGGGAAATAAAAAGCCTGTAAGCAAGCAAATGGGCAAATCCTCGGCAGAGGCAAATCTCAGTGTTTAACGATGCCTGTGCACCTCTAATTAAACAGGAGTTTAAGGGTTCCCAAGTCCCTCTGAACTCCACAATTTGCTGGTGCTGGGGGAGAGAAGAGCAGGTCCTGTCCGCAGCCCTGCACACACACCTCTCTACCTCCTCATTAGCAACAGCTTCCACACAGCCCGAGATCCTCAACGTCTCTGTTTATTCACCAGATAAGCTGCTCCAGGTCCGGTTTATATCCCGCAGGGCCTGCTTCTCCGAGATCGCCCTCTTGATCTCCTCCAGAACCAGGTTGAGCTCCTTGGAGCGCTTCAGGCTCTCCTGCTCGGCTGCGTGCAGCCGGTCCCGGAGGGCGAGAAACTCCCGCTGGTAGATGTCCACAACGTCACCTGTGGATGGAAAGAGACAGAGACGCTTTCTCCTCTGTGCTCCAAAAGGTTTCAAGCCACAAAAGCGATGCTCATCACTCGTACATCCCCTACCTCCACAATCCATGTGGATTTGGGGAGTTGTGGTCCAGCACGCTGGTTGGTGAGAAGGGTGGAGAGAGGGCAGTTTAAGTTGCAGAACTACAATTAAATAGCTACTCCTGTTTTTCTCATCAAACTTTGGTTTCCAGGTCACATAGAAATGCAATCTGGTTCTCTGTGATTGAAGCACACAGCAAAGAATAAGTCACATGGTAGTTAGTTCTTCACTATATACTCAGAAAGGGGAGGCAGCTGCTGGCATTGATTTTACAAGCAATATTCTGCATCTCCCTCTGGAAGTTTGGGGGTGTGAGATGGTGACTGCTGGAGCAAGCAGCAGGGAATCAGTCAAGTGAAAAGAGAACTGAAAGCACTGGTGGTGATTGCCTGTTAAAGACAAACCCAAGGAACATCAATATTTTTAATCGCCTTGCTCCTTGCTTTGGATTCCTTATGGCATACAAAGGAAAGAGTTTTAAGAGCACAAGTCAAAGAGCATTCAAGTGGGTAATTCTGGAGAATCCCTGGACAGCATCTTGATGGTCTTCTACAGATGGTACAGGGCACCTCATGGATGAGCATGAGTGATGGAAAGCAAGAGAGTGGGAAGAGGCATGCGGCTCTGCAGGGACATGAGGGCAGGGAGGAGGCAGCACCTCCTCCAGCTTTGGAACAGAGTCCCAAATTCTAACAGCCAAAAGGGACTTTTGGAATCTAACCTTTCTGAAACATGGCAGGATAAAGAATGTCAGGAAATAGCTGCCTGAATGCTTATATAAATCCAAGTGTTTGGATATACACATTAAGGATGTATAACACATATATATATAACATCACTTATATATATAACATATATATAACACACACATATATATAACATCACATATACAATATATAAAAACAAACTTTTGATAGGGTAACAAAGCTTTTTCTTCAAGCCAACATCTTATCAACATGCCTTTTTTAAGCAATAAAACTATTAAGAGCTTTCAGCTGGAACTAACTACACAATAGCTGGGAGTGAAATCAGTTAGCCACTAATGAACTTTCCAGGGCTGTTTTTTAACCCATTATTAATGAAACTACTCATTTAAAAAATCTACTTTTATCTATGGTCACTCATGTGCTTTTAGTGAGGCTTTAACTCACAGAACTATACCCAGAACAGATTTATCCACTGACTAGTAGACCTTTAGCCCAGGGTCTACAGGAGAGCTGATGAAAGAGCCCACAACCAGGAGAGCTAATGACCAAAACCACTGCACTGGAACTTCCCAACACACGGCTAAATATAAATCAGAGCCATTGAAAAAAGACACGCTGACTGCTTCTATTTTGGAGTCCATAAAGAAAAACGAATTTTGAAGATCAGACATACCCAGCTCCAAAGCAGTGAGTTTCCAAGACAACAGTGCTTCCCAGTCATGCTTTTGCCTAGGAAAAGTTTCCCCCATGGGTTCTCTTCCCCCTAAAAAACCCCTTCTTAAAGATTCCCTGCTTCAACACCAGGGACCCTCCCAAGGCCATCTGGCTCCTATTAACCTTTCAGTGTTATTTTCAAAGCCAGTGGCAGGTGGGGATCAAGCAGAGGAAGTCACACGCATTTGATGACTCTGTCCATCTGACAACACATTATTCACAGAAGGTTAAGATACAGACACAAACAAGGCCAGTCCTTCCTTTTTCCTGTGTGGTGCCACTCACTTTCCTCTCCCATCGAGAAAACCTTGAAGAATGTGCACATAAACAGGTTAACACCCAGCTCTGGGAGCTGCCACGCGAATTCACAGAGGGATGTCAGGCTTTAAATTGACTCCATGATGAGCTAGAGCTTTACCTGCTGGCACCTCACAGACATAAGGACAAACCTTTCAGTTTCCCAGTAGTACTCTAGATTATAGGTTTTCCTACTTGTATCTTTTACCAGCTGCATCTGTGAACAGCAGCAAGGAACAAGTCTCACTTTCTGCCTTTGCAAGACATGATGGCAACAGGAATCGTGCCTGTGCAAGGCTGGAAGCATTTGGCTCTCAGCATACCAGGGGGTTACTATCCCATGGATGCTATCAAAGCCAAATCACAGCTAAAGGCTGCCATTAGATCTCGTCCTGCAATACCTGGGAGCAGAGTAAAGGCAAGGCTTTGCACTTAATGGCTTTTTCCAGAGCACTGCCCTTCGTTTGTGTCAGATTTAGAAGGGAAATGTCACTGATTATTCCGTCACTAATGACCTGCCCGCCGAAGCCAAGAGCTGTACTTTTCATTAGAACTGCAATGGCGATGTGCAGTCAACCATTTACTGCTTTTCTAGCTAATGGTTGGAAGTGAAATTGTATTTGTTTCCACTGCTCTTGTCCTGTGATGTCTTCGGAGGCTTTCCATTCTTTAATTAAAATTTCATGAAATTTAAAAGCTGATCGATCGTGCCCGGTTCCGGTGACAGCTCCAACAGTCCGAGACAAAGCCCAGGATGGGTGTAACAGTTTCCCACGAATTTCCAGTAATGCCATTTTGCACACTCCGGTCTGCAAGGACACGTGGATGCGGATCTGCCGTCCTCACAAAAACCCTCAGCCAGGGCTCTCTGAAAAGCTGCAAAGGGCATCAGAGGATAAATGGGGAGGGAACTGGTTCCCATCTCTACAAGCAAGGTTGGACACAGAAGTGATTTGCTGCTAATTAGGCTGAGCAAATTTTTCAGCTCGTGTCAGTTCAGCACAAGCCCTTTACCTTTCAAAGCAGCAGCACTCCCTATCTACATATTTATTGTAGTCCCTCCCAGCACAAGATAGCAGAGCTCTTAAAATATCTCCAGACTGAAGCACTGCAGGATAAAAACTCCTATAGCTATATTAAAAAAAGACTCAGCTTACTTTTTCTTGGGAGATAAGACAATGCCTCAGGCTTAAAATACACTGGTTTAATAAAGAAAGAAACTCGGAGTTAGGCAATCGTCTGCAGGACAAAGCTGGGAGCCCAAAATCCTCTCAAACTTACAGCACTCATCGTGCACGCTCAGTGCCCTGCAAATAACCCATTTCTCACCTTGTCATGCTTAATATTTGCACCCAACAGTCTTTTGCAAAGCCGTCTTTAGAAACAGGCTGGCTCTAAGGCTCCAAGCAAGCATCCAGCAGCTTCAAACAGGCCATCTCTCTGCAGGCCAGAGAAGGCAGCACTGGCCACAGCTGAGCTCCAGCCTCCATCTGTCCATCCCAGCGCTATGGGAGTGGATCTGGGAGTGTATCTCTGGAGGGGGGGGCAGTGGCCATAGGAAGCGTCCAGCTGAGCATCACTCCCTGATCCACAGCTCCCTCTCTGCTCCCTTCTCTCTCGGCTGTGCCTGGCCACTGCTGCCAGCTGAGAACCCTGTGCTGGGTTTGCTGGGTGACAGCGTGAACTGCTGGTAAAGCAGCAGGCAGGAATGCTTTGAATGGGCTCCTTCCCCAGCAGCCAGGATGCAGCAGTGTGCAGTGATGGGCACATGTTGGTAGGGTTCCTGGGGTGCTCCCCAGGAGCCTTATAGGAGCTCCATAAAGCTGATCTGCAGCATCCCCCAAGGCTTTCATCCATTCAAGACAGCATCCGTTTAAAGCGAGTATTTCTCTGTGATGGGGAATTCTATGGCTTCATTCTTATTTGAGTATAAAGTGCAAACCAGGCTTGCAGAGGTCAGGGCTGGGACATCTGTGTCCACTCAGCTTATCCATTTTCAGGTTTTGAGTGAAAGCAAATACCTAATCTGATCCTAAACCAGCAGATGGGCACAAAATCAGACCAGTGCCAATAAAACCCCACCATGAAATCTCACAGTCTTCCATATCTATTTATGCCTATATATATCTCTTTATATATACAGTCAGGAATATTATAACTCTGTATTCTTCTGCATTACTCTTTCAGCTCACACTCCAACCTCCCAGGGAACCTGCAGTGCATTTTAAACGTGTCGGTATTTCAGGACCAATTACTTCTGGTTTTGTTCTCTGCAGATAACCTCTCCCAGCAGAGCAGACCCATGGCCAAAGCCAGAGCTTTCCCTCCAATTCAATCTTTTCAAAAGCAAATGCAAAGTCTTTGCTAGCTGGATTTGCTTCTCATTAGGAAGACTTTCAAGAGACTTTGTTTAAAAAACTCAAAACAACCCCCAAAGCACTAAACCGTTTATCCTCATAAAATCTGGGCTTTGAGAGCACAAGGGCACCTTTTGACCCGCCTGTTACAAGAGTTCCCAGGGCAAAAAGAGACAGAAAAGAAAGTGCAGTCCCCAGTTCACACTGCAAAGGGAGCTGGAGCAGAAAAATAAAGTGCCTACAGAAAATGTCCCTGCAATGACTATTCCTTTGTTTTATTTGAAGCACCCCTTTAATAAGTAATTGCTCTCCCTCTAGGACTTGCAGGGACCTGGGGGACTCCAGAGCACACAAACAATCCTCTCCCCATGCTACATCAGCTAGGTAACCCAAAAATGCAACCGGTGAAGCCCAGGGAATGGAGCTGGTGATCCATCCCACCATCCCTCTCCCCATCCCAGGCTGCCTACGCCTGGCTTCATCCCCAGCCATACACAGGAACTCCTGGAGTTAGATGATGATTAGGGATTTTCTTCCTTTTATGTTTTGATGTGTAATGATTGATATAATGCTGGCACTGCTCCACACATTACACTCTAGATTGCCCTGATTGAATCGCAGCATTCATTAGGTATTTTGCTAACAGAATTCCACTGGACCATTAAAATGGATATTAGAGGAATTTCTGTACCGTATCAGTGAATTAAACTCAGCAGAAAAGGATAGTCCTGCTTTACATGGAAATCTGATGATTAGCGAAGCACACAGGTATTAAGACACACAGGTACACAGTCACTCCACAATAAATATTTTATACCATTAAAAGCAAAATGTTTCCCTTTGGTTTTTTGGCTACAAAAGGAAGAAAACCACTTGAGAGACTCACCATGAACTAAACCTCAACACAGCCTCCAAAAAGCCACTTGGAAGCAACTCTGCTAGGATACATGGAGCTACAGGTTAAATTGTGACACTGAAAATGTCCTCTTAAGTAACAGAAAGAAAAAGACAGCATCTAAAATACCCTCCAAAAGTCCTTGCCTTGCCAAGCAGGATGAAGATGGAACAGGTTTTTTCCTTCAAACCAGAGGAAATGGTAACTGTGCTCCTGTAAGATGAGCAAGATGACACTTACATCGTCTCTGCTTCCATGAGCCAGCAGACCATCGTGCCTAGTCTTAGACTCATCTTTTAAAATCATAAATATTTTGGCAGCACAGGATAGCATGTGTGCTACCCTGAATAAGGTCCATTATGTATCAATCATACAAGCCAAATGCACTCTTCTGTGCCATTACTGTGCTTCAGCCTAGAGCCTGTGCTCAAGCACCATCCTGATCAGTCACGGAGCTATTCTGCAGCATCATGGTCTGTGGCAAGTTACAAAGAGGTACCCAATGTCCCTACCCAGTAAAAGGCGCTGGCTGCCTGGCTGGGTGATGTTAGCAGGAATGGTTAGCCCTGCACCATGGAGGTTCTTGCACTGCCCTGGGTTGGTCACTGGATGTGAGCACCCCACTCTATCACCACCATGCTGAACTAACACATCAGCTGGCACAAAAGGCTTATTAGAAGTCAGCCTGACAAGACGATCCTCAAATAAAGCAAGTGCTGCTACCAGCTGCAATCTGGAGGGGGGGTGTGTGGGGTGTGTGTGTCTCTTTTCTAATAAAGCCATTTAAGAAGAGCCTGTGGTATATTTAACAACATTTCAACCTTCAAGAGCTCTGCATAATGAGATAGAAATGCAATGCATCTCTGTGCTGATGGTCTCTACCCAGGGAACACAGGCTCCCTTAAGTCACCATTTCTTGTTTTTCCAGCAGTAGTTTTGATCATATTCCTGTTGCATGTCTCCTTGCTGGAGTTTAATATTGTCTCAGCCCATATGCCATCAGAAAGAGAGAGGAAAATACGTATCACCTGCACCTTATTATTTCAAATTAGGAGCAAGTGTTTGCATCTGAGATTGAGTTCAGAAAACCTCCACACATATACTTCCAAGAATAGGCTTTAAAGTCCTAAGAAGTAAGTTTTCAAGGCTGAGGATAAGTAGATTTCCCATTATGAGCATGGTGAACCAAAACATGGATGGTAACATTATAATTCCCCTTCCAAGAAGGAAAGCAGGACACAGGGATACCTATGCTGGGACCTCAAAAGCTTCCCAGGTTGCTGTAGGAGGGATGCGGGCTCTAAAGCAAGGATGTAGAAACTCAGAAATTAGGAACGCAAACAGTGATACCCATCACCTATGCAGCAAATATCTTGGATCAGGATAGAGGAGGCAGCAGAAACCATCAGACTGCTCTCAGGTACCTGCAGAACAGGTTTGGGATCTCTTTCTGCAGCCCAGCTCCAAGGGTGAATCACAGTGAATGATACAGAGAGCTCCAAGATCACTGCGAATCCCTTGGGTTGTACCTGCTGCAAACAAAAGCACTGGCAGGTGAGGAAACCCCTGGAAGGCATAAACCACCATCAGCTGCTGCAAGAGGAACGAGTCCTGATTTTTCCTGGGGTTTTATCAACCCATTCAAGGGATTTAACAAGACAGAGAAAACAGCTGGCAATTCACTTTGCTGCAAAACAGCTACGGAGGAGAACGGAAGAGGGCAAATACTGACGTTGAGCTGAAGATAAGGCAGAATTAAATAGTGAATTTTCATCATAGCAAGAGGTTAACTATCAGGAGGAAGCCATACGGATTGGTATTCAACTCACCATCTAATAGATTTAGTGAGGATGTGGAGAAGAAGATGAATTTGTGAAGTAGCCAAATACAGAGCTGACACAGAGGTAAGCTCGTCAGAGCCAGAAAAGAAGCAAATGACCAGGAGAAAAGGCAACAAAATGGCAAACTGACATCAAAGTTGATGGGTACAAATTAATTGGGGGCAGAGGGAGCAAGGTATTTACACCTGGTTTTTAATTAACAATATTAACTAGGAAGGAGACCATCAGCATCTTGATGCTGCTCTTCAGGCAGCAGCAATCCAGGGGAAAAAAAAAGGAAGGTGGAAAATGAGGCAAACAAGATGTTAGTCTGCTTAGTGGACAGGATAGGGAATAACAGTATGAAGATTATAACATTATTAAAATGACGCTGGCTAACCCCAGAATAGTTTTCACCTCATCTGAAAAGGACTATTATTACAGACTTAAAAGGGCTTTAGAAGAGGGTGATGAGAATGATCAAAGGCCTGAAAAAACACCCACCCTGCTCTGTGAAGAAAGAAAGAAAATAATATATGAGCTTATTCATCTTAGGATGGGTATAATAATAGGGCTCATAGCGAAAAGCATATAAACCAGATTGATATAATGAAAATATATCACAGAATTCCATCCTTCTTGTCTCAAAATATAGGAGTAACCATTCAGTTGAAATATTAATTTGAAACTGATAAAAGGAAACGTGTTGCACAGAGAAAGCATATGATATCTCTGAATTCACTGCCATGGGAAAACACTGGAGGAATGAATTCAAACAACGTTGAAAGAAGGTGCTGCAAGAACAGAGGTCCCACAAGATGGGGCTGAGACCAAGGTGGTCCCCAGCCTCGTCAGCGTTGGCAATCCTCTTTTTCCCCCTTTTTTGGGGTGTAAAACCCCCAAATCTGTGTTTCTCCTCCCAAATTAATTAGAAACAGTACAGCCTTCATCTTCAAAGCAAAGCTAATTCATTAAAAACCTAATTATTTACCTGTGTAGCACGAATAGAGCTTTCGAAGCATTTTTCTCACAAATGGGAAGCGAAGGCTTTGTTCTTGGTAGGCTTTGTAATACTCTTTATTTGATTGGGGAATAAAAACATGCTGAAAGTGAACAAAATAAAGCATTATAGAAATCATGGGTCATTATGCCTCGTAATAATTGCAGCTCTACAGGATTTTTAAGTGAAGACATTACAGAGGCACCTGGGTGAGGGGTGGAAAGAAAGGGGGGTGGAAAGGGGAACGAGAAAGGCTGGGAGCTTGCTTATGTGGTCAGTGCTGGTCTTGGATCACCCAGGTTCAGGCACATTGCTCTTGGTGCTGACCATGCCATGGGTTGTTTTATTTGTCACTTGTGGCCATCAGCTTCATGCTGGATTGCAAACCATCACACACAGTAAAAACCCAGATTGGATTTGCTTGGCTCTCATGACTTGCAAACCTTCAGACTGGATTTCTTTCCCTTTAGCCTTATTCTCACCACAAATACCAAAGTTAGTGAGTAAGATCTCATGAACTGAATCAGCCCTGAAGAGCGAGCTGATGTCTGGAGCACACAGGACCACGTCCTTGTAGGTGCTGGCAAAACCTAACTCTGGAGCTTCAAAGAAGCAGAAAACCCTGAAGCAGAGCAAATGCCTCACAGTCTACTAGGAAATCCCTTTTTATTACAACCTAATTATGCTAATAGTGAAACAGAGGCCTTGTTCCACCAACCCCCAGAGCACCCATGCATCCCACTCTGTGCCTAGTGCTAATGGCTCATGAGTCCAGCCGAAAGGAATCCCTCCAAGAAGGGAAGCTGATCTTTGCAAAGGTCACTGTGTTAATCATCACGCCCTTTCTCCAGCAGCAGCTGTCACTAATTGCCTGTGAAGGAGTCAAAATGAAATTCTTGTTAATCCTCCTCCCAACACCACTAAAATCCAACATCATCATTGTCATCATCTCCACAAATGACCATGAGCCACCGGCACTTCACAGCTGACGGATGAGCTCAGCCCATCTCGGGATGAGATGCGGCAGTGGCAGGTGGAAAAAGCAGTTCCATTTTGCAAACTGAAGGATAACTTATTGATCAGCAGCAATAAGTGCCAAGACATTGTCTTTCTCCACCACCTTGTGTGATCGACCATTGCACTCATCATTCCACTAAAGTTACCACGAGACTCAGAACAGCTGAAATCCTGGAACAGGGGGAATTTGTTTGATCAATAACATATGAATCTTTTGGCAGAGCTGAGTGTATGAAAGAATTTTACAAAATAAAGTATTGCTGTTATAAATCAGAGAACACATATGGGAAAGTGCGAGTGATGTACTAAGCCAGAGGGATATCAAGCAAATCACGGAAGTTCTGGCTGGAGTCGCTGGCTCCGCTGATGTTAATAGCTGAGAACTCCCATGCAAGTCAGGTTTGACTTCTTTTTCCAAAAGAGTAACTCATTTGCAATGCATGTGACTGTGTTAGAGTGAAAGGATATTTAGAGCGCTCCCTTCGCTCCAGTGTTTATGTAAATTGTACATCTTGTCTAACTACAGATCCACAGCAGCAGATTACAATTTCCTTATTGTACCAATGCCCCGATCAGATGCATTCCTGTGCTGATGGTGGGCAGGAGCAGATTCTTTAAATCACCACACACTGATGACGGGATGAGCTGATCTCAATGCATTTCGTTTTAACCATCTTAAATAATTTGCAGGACGCTTAAAATAAAAAGCACACAGAACCTTTTAAAAATTACTCAGCATTAATATTTGAAATATTTATCCCCCAGGGTGTGGACTTGTAACATGAGCACTTAATGGGGTACATTTTCTTCTCTCCAGAGAAAAAACAAGACATTGCCATTAAATAGCGCACTTAGACCAACCCTAAGTGTTGATGCTATCTGAGGGCTCTTGTTTCATTTTATATGCTAGGATAATTCCTGGGAAGAAAAACATACCGATAAAAGAGGAGGAAGACCCACTTTTCCCTTTGGCAGCAAAGAAAACATGAGAAAGGGTTATCAAGTAATATCAACACCCCCTTATACAAAACCACACCAGCCTGCTTTAGAGTGAAAAAAACCCCTTATTTCTTCCCCCTTGCAGACAACATGTCACTGGAAGTACAAACAAGATGGAGTTCCCGCCTTGTAACCTGCAGTAATTTAACTTTTCCCTATTTGAAAACACAGGGACTAACACAGAGCCAGGAGGCCTCGGTTCCACATCCGACAACAGTTCAGCTGCAGAGCTGCCTGCCAGCAGCAGTGTTATTCCAGAAGACGGGCTCTGCTGCAAGGCAACACAGATACTGGTGATGGCACAGCACAAGGTGGGGGTTGCAGGACATTTCAAGGGTAGCAAATAAACAGCTGGGGAGGAGGATGCTGTCTGTGCGGTGTCCTACTGCTAAGACCTCTGGTTGCTTATTAAACGAGGACTGAAAGCTTCTCAACAAGCTGCTGCTCTTAAATGTAACTGGCATCTCCCACTCCCCCATGCCAAGCTCCAGGGTCTCAACAAGTGGCTTTCAATGATCTCAAATCCAGGAGTGCCGAAATGGGCAGGGTGCTCTCTGCGCTGTGCCTTTTTGGATGGCACCAACACCATGCAGCCCTATGGCCTTCATGGGCTGATCCAGCTGGAAAGTTATGCATCCTCATTATGGCTTTAATTTTCAGCCAGATCGTCCTGCTGACTGAGCCACTGGTGCAAAGGAAGCACATGGGAACTAGGATGCCTTTTTGGACACCAGCCCAAACGGAGAGCAGTTCAAATGTCTTGTGAAACCACATCCCTAGAAGTTTTGCTTTCTTGCAATGTCAGGTTTACTTAATAGCTTAAAGGCAATGCACTGAACCTTACAGCATGCTGCTTACTACCTCCAAAAATAGGTATGTTTCCTGTAGCCTGGGACCACGAGACCGTGGCATTTATGCTTAATTTCACGACTATTCCTAAAGTGCTGTTTAGACCTGGCAGAGGACGCTTCATGCTCCCTGTGAGCGGAGATGCACAGTTCACACCTCTCATTTCCTCTGAACATGTCTATTTAAATGCATTTGGGTTTTCAGTATTTCACACACCGTTACCTTTACTGGTGGCATATATAAGGTAATGCTAATTGCTCTCTGGGTTGCTGTGGCTCAGTTTTCCAGACTTCCCAACGCAGAGAGAAGCTATGTTACAGAAAGATTCAGTTTGACATGTTTAGGTGCTTCAAGGGGAACACAAGATGGACAGGCTGCCTGTTGAAAGCAGGAGAGACCTTGTCTCCTTGTTGGAACCCATGAGCTGCACCCAGCAAACAGCCTCAGAGCCCATGGAGAGTTTTCCTGACTGAGCAGTTGTATCTTATACAGCCAGAAATCACCAGTGCAGGTGTACGTCCATATTTTCCTCTTCTCTAGGGATAAAACATCAAGAGAGGGCAGACAGTCTGTCAGATAAAGTAGCAATGTGGAAGAAGTGGAGGCAGGGCTGTGTCATCATCTTCAGCAAACCCCTGTCTGAAGAGGAGCAATGCAGGTGGGTGAGCTCCAACGCTGTCATGGGCTGGGAGGAGTGGCTCAAGACACGCAGCCTTTTCTGGGGAACTCATTATTTAGTTTTATAACCGTGGAAAACAACCCAAATATATAAACTGTAAGATCATCACTGTGTGTAGACAGTTTTGACTAAGAAGATACTCCTAGAAGACTCCCACAGCCATATCCAAAGCCATGTCCAATGCCAAAGGGGCACTCTGACTGCCTTACAAATTAAAACAGTGGAAGAAAATCTTGAGTTTTCCATAACAAACCAGAGTAAGCCCTGCCAGTGCAAAGATACTGAAGGGATTCTGGATGCTGCCAGTGTGGGTCAAGCATTTATTAGCCCTATGTTGGGCAAACCAGCACAGCCCCAGAGAGCTGCCCCATGCTCTGCACCACCTCCCTGGCACTGTGGGTTTTGCCCAGGTGTGTATCTTTGGGCACCATTCAGAAGCATTTGGACCATTTCAAAAGCCAAAATGGGGTCAGGATGCCACAGAACACTGCTTCAGCATCACTGTACCCCAGGGACATCCACTGAACCACCTCTATCACCCCTGCAGCTCTCGCACCGCTCATTTGCAACCCAGCACACTGACTGTAGCCAATTCCCTGAATGTTTTCCTGAGGACAAGCCCAGCAGCTCTGTATGTGTGTGGCATATCAGATTTACAGGCACGATGTTTCTACACCCCTTCCCAGCACATATTTGGAAGGTGTTGGGCAGGCAGCCATGCAAGCACCCAGGAATAGGTAGTGCAGGAGTGCTAAACCAGCCTTGCACACCTGCAAAGGCAAATAAATTCTTTACTTTAACATCAGACAGTAGACTATAAAAAGAAGCAATAAGAGCATCACTGCACATGAAGGGAAATTCATTCTGCTGCTAATGCCCATAACTTCCCTACTGAGAGTAATGGATATCAATAAGAGAACAGACATCTGAGAGTGCTAAGATGTGCACTGTTTTTTTTACTAAGCTTGTTCTGGGCACACTACTTGAAATACAGATTCGCAGAGTTCTTCTTTCTCCCCAGTCCTCAAGCTGACGTAAATTGCACATGTTTCAATACTTAATGTCATTAACCATTAACATAAATTACCAGGGTTGTAATGAATTCTCAGCAAAAAACTTATTTGTTTCTTCAGAGCTATGGTCCAGTTATACACCAAGTTACATTTCAGTTTAAATCAAAAGCTGCTCCTATGATGGGTATTCAGATAAGAACTTGGTCTAAATGATGCTGGAAGTTCCTTCCACCTTTGAAATACATAAACACACATGTTATTTATGATCAGCAAACTACGGGGACTGGCTGATCCTCCGGAGCTGAGGAGGAAGAGCCAGATGATGTTCCAAAGGCAAAAGGAGAGAAGAAAAGCCAGATAAGTTCCCCAGCCAGGGCAATGATTTATGGTTAGGAGCATTTTCTAGCTTCAACTTCTTCAGCAAGGAGACGATACGCACACATCTTGCTGTTCAAAGGACATCTTGTGCATATGAGCGAGTCTGTCCAAATCGCCTTGGCTCTGGCCACGGTAGTATGTTTAGCACACTATTTCCAGATGTGTTTTCTATCCCCGTCAGTCCGGCTGCTGCCTCGAGCCAAGGCAGTTATATAAACTGCAAAGCTTAATTGGATTATTTAGCCCACATTGCCAAGAGGGAACCAGGCGGGCAGCCTGGGGAGGACCAGACCCACCACTGGCTTGGGGGGGGACAAAGGGAGCAAAGCCAGGAAATAAATGAAAGTGTTCATAAAGCAAGCCTGGCCTCCCCATCTCCCTCGGATGTTTTCTCACAGCTCCCTCCCTTTCACAGAGGGTGCACTAGATGGTATTTTAATAGAGGTATGTTTTCCTGTTTTAACAATTAGAAAAGAATGCAATAAGCACTTAGAAGACACGAGCACTTCCTCTCCACACTAACAAGCATTTCCTGACTGTGCAGCTCCGCGACACGGAATAATACATCTAGCAACTTAGTTTTCCCACAATACTATTTTTTCCCAAACTTTGGCAGTTGCGGCGGCTTATTTTCCATTTAAGGGCATAATCCTGCTTGTGGGATAACCCCCCCCAGCGGATCTTCACAAATGTAATTATTAGGGCAAAGTCCTAAAAAAGAAGTGTCGCAACTACTCTTGGGAAGAAATCAGGAAAGAGGAAAGAGAGAATCTGAAGAGTTTCCAAGTGCTGTAGCTATCAAAGGTGCCAGAACGATTTCGTTCCTCTTATTCATAATAAAACCAGATAGCTAAATCAGGAGTTAAGAATATAAACTCACACCAAACTTCCAGCAGGTTGTTGATTAAACAAAGGGTATGTGCATGCTTGAGAGCTACTTAAACCCTTGCCATGAGGGCCTGGATGGACTTTCTATGACTTCACTGCAAGTAATCATAAAAAAGCAGGCTGGCATCCTTCTCTGCCACTGCTGACAACATTCCCACTGCTCGCCACCAGGCAAAATGCCATGGATAAATTCAACAGATTAAAACAAGCAGAACAGTACAACAGGCAGGGATGTGCTCAGTTCTGCTGGAAACAGCTACACAAACACTGTGAATCACAAGCAGCGCTCGGGGAGAGAAGATGCCTCTCACCGCCCCAGCTCTGGTCCCCAAAGCATCATGAACACAACAAACCCCCAAAATCCGGGGCTGCAAAATTCCACCACCTGCATCCATGCTGCAATTTGTTATGAGTATTGAATAAGGAGCTTCAATTACCATGCTGTACAGGGTAATAGTAAACAGCAGTGGTGAGGAAAAAGCTATTTACACAAGGGCTCTCTGCTAGGATCCCATGATTACTAGTTATGGAAATGTTTCAGAAAACAAGAATACAAAGAGACTTCCACAGGGCATGACGAGCCATGCAATTTGTGCTGTGCTGGGACTTTGTAAATCAAAACAGAGAAGTTCTGTGATTCTAAATCAAAATCCAAGCGATGTTTACAGCACTCCAGTTGTGCCTTAAACTTTATGTTTCTTTACTGTGTGCATTTATGCCCTCGGTGAGCGGCAGTGTAAAGCCCTTTGTGTGACTGATGGGAAGCAGAAAATTGGCACAGCCTGATTGGGCAAACTGGCCTCACCCCTGTTATCTGCACTAAGAGCTTCAACAAATTTGTGTAATACCCAGCATTATAGAAATGGATTTCCAACCAGAAGAGCAGTTGGCAGGATTAAACAAGTAGAAAAGCACACGCACATAAAAAAATCAGGAGGTCTGCACACGATCTAATGGAGCAAGCAGAAAATAACTGGGCATGCTCCCTGGGCTTGGGGACTGCTTCCTTTACAACAGGCAGTAATGTCCCATTATGGGGGAAACAAACACAGTAAAGATGAATATTCCATCTTCCCCTGGCTTCATTTTATGTGTTAAGCCAATACAAACTCTCAGGTTGTATTTCACAAAAATAGCTACTCAAAAAATAAAACCTGCTGGCAGCACAGCAAAGCAAATTCATTTGAAAGATAAATCCTACATTCTTCACAGGCAGATGTGAAAATAGACCAGACTTGATCATAACAGCCCCTCCCATGAGCAAAGAAAGCCACAGCAAAGAAGTTGTTTCTTTTCCCTTCTTCCCCTATATTGCTTAACTCAACACAGACAAAATTACTGGCAAACCAGCAGTTCTTGCATCTTATAAATAGACACCATACACATCCCCAGTACCACAGTGCTCTGCAGAGTCAGTATGGAACCAACCCAGGGCTTGGGATCATCAGTAAAACACTTGGATGGTGAAACTGCATGGATGCTGCAATTACTGTCATCACAAAACAACTATTCAGTATCTCTCCACTGAGGCAAGACCGTACCAACCCTATGCTAACAAATACAGCCT
>JBCJKH010056152.1:0-28999 GCA_039877255.1 Loriculus beryllinus
TCCACCACTGCCCTGGGCAGCTTGTTCCAATGCCTGAGCACCCTCTCTGTGAAGAAACTGTTCCTAATATCCAGTCTAAACCTGCCTTCAAGCAGCTTGAGGCCATTTCCTCTTGTCCCATCGCTTGTTACTTGGGACAAGAGACTCACCCCACCTCTCTCCATCCTCCTTTCAGGCAGTTGTAGAGAGCAATAAGGTCCCCTCTGAGCCTTCTGTTCTCCAGACTAACCCTCACCAGTTCCCTCAGCCATCCCCCATCACACCTGTGCTCCAGACCCTTCACCAGCTCTGTTGCCCTTCTCTGGACCAGCTCCAACACCTCAAAGTCTCTCTTGTAGTGAGGGGCCCAGAACTGAACACAGGATTTGAGGTGCAGCCTCACCAGAGCCCAGCACAGAGGAATGATCACTGCCCTGGCCCTGCTGTCACACTAGTGCTGGTACAGGCCAGGATGCTGTTGGCCTTCTTGGCTGCCCGGGCACAAGCTGCCTCCTGTTCAGCCAGATATGATGCATAGCTCTGGCTGAAACTCCCCTTGAAGCGGCTTTGGTGCTCAGCCAGGAACTTCACAGCTCGTGGCTGAGGAGGGGGAAGGAAGACTGCCATGAAGGACCTGGAGCAGAGCCACCTCTGAAGTGTGTGCGAGTGTCTTTATTCACACTGTGCTCCTGCAGCCAAAGGCTAGTCCCTTTGGATGAATGGTTCCTGTCTGCTCACTCAAAATGCTGGGGTGTCACATTGAGCCCAGGTCAGCCTGAGAGCCCAGCCAGTGCCACTGATGGCCATGTCCTGCTGCCTACAGCCTCTCACTGGGGTGAGGATGCAGGACACAAGCAAAGTGGGGAAGCCAATGAAGCCAAGAGGTGGCTGAGGTGGTGATAGGTATAACCACGAGATTACCTGTGGAAAATAGCCAAACTGCTGAATAGTAATATCCACCACATCCAGAGGCTAAGTAGATATTTTTGTGTGGGCCTTAATCCATCTCTGGCTGTGGTAATGAGAAGGGATGCAAACCCAAGGCCATAAAGATGATGGTAGCCAGAGCTGGGTGGAATGGACCTTCCAGAGATTGCCCTCAGGATTTCCTGGGGCTGACAGAAAAGGATGTGTTTGACAAACACAACACCATGGGGAGGTTGGTGCCGCCAAGGATGTCTCCTGCTCTGTCTGGTCCCTCCCTGCCCGGGGACCACGGCACCGTGCAAAAGCCATCCCAATTCCCAGAGTAGGGATGCTGACCTGTAACATGTGATGTAAGTGCTGTACATTGTGGTTGTATTGAGTTACTGCGAACATTAATTAAACAGTTTGAGCAAACACCTACCTATGGAGCCAAATTCCTCCACCAGCTGCAGCGGTGTAAGAGTTAAGGCATTCAGTGCAGGGAGGATGGTTACACAGCTAGCATGAAGTAATTAAGAAGAGCATATCCAAGCATTAAACATGCTTAATCAACTCCCAGAGACCTTCCACCTCCCATACCCTGCTCTGGTCCTTTCAGGTTAAGTTAAACCTAGGGCTGGAGGCTTTGCTGGAGGGACTCTCTGTCCAAACCAGCATGAAAAAGCCTGTACCACATTGAGAGGTGTTTTTTTTAGGAAGACATTTAATTGCCTGCCCTAACCTGGATGACAGTGGGAAGGGAACCGATACAAACTGGAGGGCTGAGTGTCTAGCTATGCTGGCATTCCAGCTCATCTTCCCAAAACAGAGCTGCCCCATCCCTGCAAACATTCAAAGTCAGATTGGTCGGGCTCTAAGCAACCTGATCTGTTTGAAGATGCCCCTGTTCATTGCCAGGGGAGCTGTACAGGGGGGTGGGCTAGGTGACTTTTAAATGTCCCCCCCAGCCCAAACTATTCTCTGATTCTGGATGGATGTGGTGGGGGGGTGTCCATCCCCTACTTCCAACCTGCCCCACAGGAGGTGCCTCAAAAAGGATGAAGAATGGCTGCTCACTTTCTAGGGTGCTCCTCCAAATGTGTGATGAAGGGTGAACTTTAAATGCTGTTTATGTCCCCATGCATTTGCCTCTAGCTCCTGCACTATATTCTGGAGTTGTGGAGCCCATTTGTAGGCTCTGCCAAGAAAATGGATTGAGACTCAGGCAGAATGCAATGGTGGTACAGGGGATCAAGCATGTTCCCTACCCCACTGCTCTTTGCTTTTGCTGCCTTGCTGCTAACCTGACTCTCTGCATAGGTGTGACCTGGAGGTGAGCAGCACATGAGCCATCCAGCCAGTCATTCTGCTTCCTCATCCTCCTACGTGCTGATGGTTGGGTACAGCACCATAACTCTGCCTGGGTCCAGAGCAGAAGCAGCCAGTTTTGCTGCATACCTGGCTTGTTCGGCCAGTTCCAAACCCTGTTTCTCCAGAACACCAGAGCATTTCAGACACGTATCTCACAAAACCAACCCTCTCCACTCTTTGTTTATCTCTTCTCTTTCATTCATCTCCCCCCCCATTCATGGGGATTTACCTTTCAACATGGGGACTTTTGTATGTGAGCCCGTCAAAGAAGTCCTGGTGCTGTAAGCCCTTACGGAATGCTCACAGCATTCCTGTCTTGCCCTTGGGCTGGCTGCCTCCAGCAGAGTTGCTGCCTGCCTCCAGCAGAGTTGCTGCCTGGTTTGAATTGAGTATCATCTCCATAATGAAGAGCCGAAGATGTCCCGTGGTATGCCTGCTGGAAATGCAGTGCAGAGCATCTCTGCTCAGCTGAAGCATGCGAGCAGTTGGCCTTCAGCTGTCTTCAGGCTGAAGCGGGCAAGCAGACTCCAAATCGTTTTGGCTTCTGCTGCTGACTTTATGGAACCATGTTATACAACCCAAGGGCTTGCTTTTCATTTCAGTCCTACTAATACAGATTACTGGGAACTCTGCAGAAGGCAGTGAGCAAAAAGCACGGGCCAGGGAGCTTCAGTAGCCCCTAAGTTGGGACGGCTTCTCCCAGGCTGTGCTGGTGGCTGTGGTGGTTCTGTGGACACTGGTGCCTCACAGGGCTGCCCTCAAGGATGCAAGGTGCACATCTTGCAGTCTCTACCTCCAGGAACCAGCGGGTGTCCTCCCAAATCTGGACTCCCCACGTTCTGAAAGGCAAAGGGTCCTTTTCCTGCTCTGTCCGCCCAGGGAGATGGTGCCTGTAGGGTGAGAGATGCCTATAAGGTGCAAGATCTTAGAGACGGGTGCCCGACGCTTTGCTGCAGGGCGATTCTGGAGCTCCCCAGGATCCTCTGCCTGGGAGCAGGCTCCCGGTGGGGGTGCAGGCAGCTCCCGACGGGGAGCACGGCTGCCTGCTCCTCTTGGTTAGCCGGGTCTCACCTGAGGGTCGAGCCTTATCCCTACGGGGGCTGCAAGCGGTGAAACTCTTGGTCTGAGCTGCGTGGCGGAGGGGTAACGGGGCTGCGGGCTGGCCGCTCTCCATCACTCCCCCCCCCCCCAGCACACCCCACGCCGCACCGCACCGCCGCCGGCGGGAACCGGGTGGGTGCGCGCTCCCGGCGCGGCGCGGCCCCGTGGGCGGGAGCGCGCGGCTCGTCGCCGCCGCCGGGCTGCCAGGCACGGCTCGGCTGGGCTCGGAGCGCCTCGGCTCGACTCGGCTCGGCTCGGCTCGTCTCGGCACGGCCCGGCAGCGCCTGCCGAGCTCCCCCGCCCGCTTCCCGCAATGGACGGGGGCGCCTTCGGAGCGGGGAAAGCCGGCGGCGCCTTCGACCCGCAAGCCTTCATCCGGCAGCCGCAGACCCTGCTGCGGCTCCTCTCCTGGGTAAGGCCCCGCCGGCACCGGGGACTGCACCGGTTGGGGGACGGGGGGGACGGGGAATGTCCCGTCGGGCTACGAGGGGCACGGGGCTCCCTCCGGGAAGGGCAGCCGCTACTCGCCCCAACCCCGACCTTTCTGCGTGCCTGCATATGTCTGTATACACGAGATTATGTTATATGCTATATATCATTATATGTCCTTATACATTCTGTGTTATATCGTATACCTTCTGTGTTATATATTACACGATTCTGTGTTATGTACGTTCTATATTATATAGTAGTATAACTATAGTATGCTATTATGTATTATATATTATTTTACGTTTTCTGTATGCATATATATCCATCTATATAGATAAGCATATATCCGTTACATATCCACACATCTAGATCCATACACACAGAGAAAAAAATGGATATTCCTCCATAAGCATTTATGGCTGTATCTCCGTACATATATGCATGTGTGCTTGGATATATGGATCTATTTCTGGATTTATATACCTCCATGTGTATATATGCCCATATGTGTGCAAACAGCACTATGTATATAAATATATCCGTGTGTATGGATATAGGGCCACATAGTTACAGGACCATATGGGGTGAGAGCAGCCTGGTTTGGGGTTTCTTCCCTGGGGAGGGAAGGGGTGAGCTGGATTGGACTGTGACCCCATCTCCATCTCTGCTCTTTTGGGGGTGGTGATTGGGTCTTCTCATCCCTTCATCCCCATGCCAGTGAGTTTATGGTTGGCACAGAGAGGCAGCAGGACGTGGGGTGACAGGGGGAGCTGGCGGTGATACTGCAGTCCTGGTGTGAGTCCTCAGTGGGTCAAGGCTTGAGGGGTTCTGGCTGTGCTGGGGCAAGCTGGGAGGTCGATGAGGGCTGGATGTTACTCTGTGTTTTATCCTTAACCTGTCACCCTGCCAACCCCATTTCCCTGTAATTCTTCCCCCCCTGTAATTTGTGGGGAAGGGGGCAGACGGAAAGGGAGGTCTAAGGAGGGTGGTGGGGAGGGCGCGGGGTGCCAGGGGGAAGGTCTTTCCTGCTTCCCGTGACGATGATCCCATGGCTGCCTGTGGGGCTGGCGCGTATGTGCAAGAAGGTCATTGGGATTAAGGGAGCGAGAGCTGCAGCACAGAGCTGGTGGGGGAGAGATTGAGGTCTCAGCCGGGAGCGGAGAAGGGAGGGCAGGGAGAGAAACACATGCGCACCGGAGCTGGGAGGAGAGACGTCAGGCTGGCTTTGGGAAGATGAAATAGAAGCAGTTCCAGGCTGGGGGAATGAGGAGGGAAAGGGGAGGCAGCCTTTGTGCTCCCGGCTGGGGGTGTGGGTAATGTCCCGTCAGTGCTGTGACCCGGGGGGCAGCTGGAGAGCCCCAAGACAGCTGAGGACGTGATTAACGCGGGCGATCTGTCCGTCTGTCCGTCTGCCCGGGCTTGTTTACAGAGCAGCCCATCACCCCGGGAGCAGGCTGGCTGCCGGGCACCGGGTGAGGGGGTACGCAAGGGTGGAATGGAGCCAGCCTGCATGCCCGGGGATGATGGACGTGATGTGACCTACAAAGGCTCTCCCGATGCTAATCTGTGTGGCAGATTTTCCTCTTTCTCCCTCTCGGTCTGGTGGCTTGGGTTTTTTTTCCATTCATCCAAGCACTGCGGGATTTTGGCTTCCCAGAGGCACCAGGTGAGGGAGAGAGAACATGAAGTATGTTTATGTTTCTAATTAGGCACCTACTTTGCTTCAGAGTATCTCAGACACCGTGGGCTTGCTCACTGAGCTCAGCTCCATGCCCCCAAGGCCTCCCCGGGCAAGAAGTGCTTCCCAGGCATTGGTTTCTCCGTGGGACCTCTCAATGTTTCCCCCTGCCCATTGGTCAGATGGCAGGGGACAGGATGGGATTTGCCTTGATTTATACCTGCAGATTTCACTTGGCTGTGGAAATTAAAGGCTTTTTGCAGGAGCTGGAGATGCACCAGGTCAGTGGTCCAGCAAGGGAGGCTGGCCTGGTTGTCGTGGCGCAAGGCTATACATGCACCTCTTCTCTCCCAAAATACAGATTCCTTCTCCTGCTTTTTCATCAGCTTGGTCTTGTGCGTCATCTGAGCATCTCTCCCTCTGCAAAGCAAGGGAGGCACAAGCTCACCCTAGATATCTAGTTGTGTGCTTGGTCTTTATTTTAACTCGAGACCAAGAGGAGTCCTTATGGACACTGAAATCCTTTTTCAGGCTGTCACAAGCATCACAACCCTTATGGCTCCCTCCATAAATTGGCTGAACTTTTCTGAAAACCAGACTAGTTCATGGTGTTTTGCCCTTCTCACTCCCTCTGGGAGAGGGTTCAGCAGCTCCAATGGTCGGGGCTTTCCACTGTAAATCTGTTCATGGCTGGGTTTTTATCCATTTGCTTTCGTGCTTCTGTGCCTTTCAGTTTAAATGGTGCTTTTCCCCCCCTGGTGTTTTCCCAGGGGTGTATTTATAGACTGCGATCACATCCGCACTCAGCCTTTCTATTGCCAGGCTCTGCGAGCCAAACTCCTCTGGTGGTGAAGGGCTCTCCCTCCCCGTGGTCTCTGTGAGAGTCCTTCCTTTCACCTGCTCTTGCCCACACTGGAAGCACTTTGCCTGCCATCTCCCGAGCTCTCATTTGCCTTTATCCTGCCTGTGGTATGGATAGTCCATTTACTTTCCAGAGCAAACTTTTCCAGAGAAAATTCCTTTTGTCCTGTTTCATGTGATGAGCTGTCACTGAGAGCAGAAATTCTCATGATCGCTTCCGCAGGCAGTGACCTTGTGCTCAGATCATGACTGCTTTATAGCAGACTTTATAATGGCACGGGGGTGCCTATGGCTTTTTACCAACAGGCAGCAAAACTGGCTCCTCCCCAGGGAGCTTGCAGCCCAATTGAGATGGTGGCATATCTCCAGGGAGAGTTGCAGATTCAGGAGCAGATGGGGTGACCCAAGGTTATTTATGTTGCTCCTTGCTGTGGAGGAGATGGTGTAGGTTTGACAAGGAGGATGCTAAACTATGGAAAGAGGTTAGCAGTTCTGGAACATCTGTCCACAACAACAGTGTTGTGGAGCAGCTCAGGTTTCTTAGGTGTTTTGGAGGTCAGGCACAGTGAGTAAATATGCATCTCCCTGCAGAAAGGTTGCCTGGCATGGGTGCTGGCGAGTGGTGCTGGTCCTGCAGAGTGCCTGTGTTATGTTTGGATATGATTCACACTCAGCGCAAGACATTTCTCTGCTGCTGTCTGCCCCAGATGCTGCCTGCCCCAAATGCCCTGGATGAAGCAGCACCTTGTAGTGCAGGGAGGTAACCTTAATGGAGCAGTCCCTCCTGAGCATCTCTGCTGAGGATGCCTCCAAGGGCATCTGGATCTTGCAGTGAGGGGAATTCTTTGATACAGCTGGGCTGATTAAAGCAATATTCTGCTGGAAGATCCTGAAGGCTTACCCACGTCTCTGTGGAGAAGGGCAGAACAACTTCCTCCTTATTCTCAGTGGCAGTGAAGTGAGGCAACTCATCCTATTGTAATGGGTGTCTGGGTTTACTCCCAGTCCTGGTCTTTCAAGGCATTGTTCCATGCTAGGTCACTTTGCTTGCCACTGACTGCAACACAGAAGTGTGTTCTGAGCTGAGCTGCGTCACACAGCTGGTGCCCCACAGTAGATGAAACATAGGTGCATGGATGGGGTTTTACCACCTTGACATACAGACACACAGACCTGCCTTCAGCCTGCTTAGGTGACCCAATAGCAGAGCTGGGTGACCCACACTGAACTGGGGCTGTGCAGCTCCAGCATGGTTCTGGAAATAAAGCAGACAAGTGTGGGCACATCCCTGCCTAATCCCATTCCACCCTGACCCGCAGTGCTCCCCACAGCCGGCGCGGGGGAGCTGGGAGGCTCCTTTGCAACCTGCAGGCGTTGGATGTGGTGCTAGCTCCATAAATAAGTAAAATGCTAATCGAAACAGTTTGTTCCAGGTGCTCCTGCCTGCTTGGAAACTTGCTTGCTGGAGAAACTGAAGCGCTGCTCAATGTAAAAGCCTAACAAGGCAAAAGTAACTTGCTTTTTGGAAGCAGGCCTAGCTAGGTGGCTTGAGTGAGAGTGTTTGCAACCGCAGCTGCACAGGCAAAGCAGACCATTAAAACTTGCCACAGAGACCAAGATGCTAAGTCCCCCTTTGACATCAAGGGCACTGCTCCTCTAGAAGGAAGTCTGTTGAGGAGAGGCACTGCTTGCCCTCCATCTCCTCTTCCATCACCTTTCACCATTGCTGCTGTGTCCCCTTGCTGGTGCAAACTTGTAGACCTTTTGAGCCAGGACATGAAGCACTGTCCCCTGTCACTGCAGGCACAGCATGGCCCAGGCAGCTCTGGCTGAGCAGGCAAGGCAGGTGAAGGATGAGGACCACTCACCATGACAGGCTGGCACCTGTGAGCTGGAAGACAGGGACAAGCCCTAGCATGGCAGGGAGCCCTGTCTCCTGCCTTGCCAGCAGATCCCTGGCTTGCTGCACTGATGCCTGGTTTAAGATACCTTATGCCATCCTTCACCGTATGGAAAGGACACCCGGTGTGGGCTTGCAGTGGCAGCTAAATTGAGCATTAGAGCCCGGGGGCCTTGTTATTCTGAAATGAGCTGCAGCCTCCTCCTTCTTTCTGTCCCAGTGTTCCTTGACTATGGGCCATGATTTGTGCCTCTACTCTTCCATATGATTTTTACCCCAGCCACCATGACTGCTGGCTGTGTTCTTGTGAGGTATGTTGGTGCACAATGAAAGCATGGAAGGACCTGAATACCACCATGGAAGTGTGGCCATGGGGAGTTGTCACTAGTAGTGTTGGAACAGAAGGTGCTGTTTGATTACAGGAAGACCTGAGTGGGAGCTCAAATGAATCATAGAATCATAGAACAGTTATGGTTAGAAGGGACCTTAAAGATCATCTGGTTCCGACCCTCCTGGTTCACTAGACCAGACCTGCAGGACTGGACAGAGCTTTCTGAAGTTGCTTTTTGGCACACAACCTCCAGTTACACGAGTGGGCAAAGCTCTTCCTCCCTCTGTGGGGTGGCAAGCACAGCAATGTTATTGTCATTAGAGGCTTCCTGGCTGCTGGCTCAATCATCACCCGGGGCTTGGGCTCTGGCTCCTCTGAAGTGGGGAATACTGACCCCAGGCATGGGTCTGATGGGAAGCAGAAGGGTCTGATGGGAAGCAGAAGGGTTAATGGCCAGCCTGTCAGCTGCCAAGCCATGTGTGAATAAAAGCTGGCTAGCCAGGAAAGCCTGTCCCAGATCCCGTGGCAGGAATTAGGGATGTGGAGCCTTTCTCCCCTCCATCACCTGCTCTGGATCAGCCCTGACTGGGGACCCGGTGCCACGTGCTGGTATACCCATGCTCTTCCCCTGTCCCATGCTCCATGCAATTGGGTATAAATGAGGACAGGGAGGCTGGTCCCCTTTAGCACCAGCACAGGGCTCAGACATGCCGTCGAGACCGTGGGCAGGAGTCGTTTGCCACCTGCATGGTGCCGGCTGGAGGAAATAAATAGAGGCCGCCTGTTTCCAAGCTGCCAGTCCCATGCGTATCAAAAGCTGCATATGTTTTCTTCAAAATGAGCTAAATACAAGTAGATTTAATGATGATTATGATAATAATAATAATAACCCATGTCTGTGCAGGGCTCTCCAAAGCTTTCCAGAGACTCCATTTGTGAGTGGCTGAATGAAAACGAAAGCCAGATCATCTCTGCCAGTTTATCGTTTGCACTATTCTCCTGCTCCTGCTTTCTTTTTAAACAGATTTATTCCTGGTCATTACCAGATCAAACACAGGAGCAGTTATTGCTTCATTCTGCCTGAGGTGGATTTGATTTGAATTCCCACCAGGAATATTATGTCACCAAACTATTTCCTCTCTCTAATAGAATAAAAAGGAGGTGTGGGAGAGGGAGAGGCAACACGCAGTGCGACATAGGCTGTAACCGGAGGGCACCGCAGCGAGCTCATGCAGGCAGCTTGGCAGAAACCCTCTTCAGCCTCATCCCCACCACAGCCATCATGGGGATCTCAGGGATGAATCCAGGAGGCAGCATGATGAACTCCTGGGATGAGGTGCGGGAAAATCCCAGTGCACTGCCGGAGGCTGGGCGTGCTGTGCTTCATCACATGATGCTCAGGAGCATCTGATGCGTGGCTGGGGATGGGCAGCGTGGTGCAAAGCCTCACATGATGCTCAGGAGGTTTCTCCTGGCTTTCTGGAGGGCTGAGCCTGCAGTCAGAAGGTGGGGAGGGACGGAAGAGCTTCTCCTCTGAGGACTCATCTTTCACTCTTGCCTCTGGCAAAATCAGATCACCCAGTTTAGGGAGAAGAAAATAAAAGGTCTTCTATGGTGGGATGCAGAATTTAGCTACTTCTCTCGCTGTAGTGAGCCCTTAAATGTCTGTAACAGCCAGCATGAGCCTCCTGACAAACCAGGAGAGGAAAACTCTCAGCCTTTCCCCATCTCCTCCCTGCAGTGCTTAGCATTACGTTCATTCTGCTGTGTCTTCCAGAAAGTTGTTCTCTCTCTGTCATCTTTGCAAAGCATCTGGCTCTGGCTTTTGCTTGGTGTGTCAGAGATCTTTGATGAAAACAGGAGTTCAGGAAGATCATTGCAACAACTGACATGGATGTAATGCTTAAGGACCGGTAAGTCAAGAAAAGCCAAGTCCCAGCAGCAATGCTTAGTTGGTCAGATCTTCTCCAAGTGCTGTTTTCTGCCGCTTTTTTGAGCATAGCCAATTATATTACTTATTAAATTCAGACCTCCAGACAGACTGAACACCTGCCCTGTTAACATTGCTCTTGGAGGGTTAAAGAAACCCTCTCAACCTAAAAATCTAGTTACTTCAAGTCCTGTTAACTCAAAACCCACCCGGACACATTCCTGTGTAACTTGCTCTAGGTGGCCCTTTCATGGCAGGGGGATGTTGGACAAGATGATCTCCAGAGGCCCCTTCCAACCCTAATGATTCTGTGACTTAAGCGGCCTTGCTGAAGATACGAGGCCACTCAGGTGCACGAAGCAGAGGATGGATGAACGGTTTTTGTTGCTGAGTGTAGGAGGGAGGCTAACACACTCTTCCTGTGGAGCAGAAGGATGGCCTGTATTGGGGAGCATCAGGATGCAGTGATTTGTCTGCCTCCCGTCAGCCTTCAGACAAGTCACTTCCCTGCATCTTGGTGCTTAGTCAGGAGAGAACTCCCACCGTCTTCTCCTCACCTCCTCTTTGCAGCTGGACACACATTTTGGACCATTTTGTTAGTGGTTGTAGGCAAGACTTTGTGCAGCAAGAATTCGCTATGCCAGATTGGTGTAGAAGGAACAAGCAGCAGTAACACAGAGGGCAAGAGGCTTGTGCCAGTGCTGCTGGTAGCTGGCATTTCTTCACAAGTGCTGCAGATGTGATGGGAGCAGGAACGTAAATGCTTCATCCTTGCAAACTTGGTGTTTTGTAATCCAGGCAGACATTCATGCTGCACCTGCTGTCTGCATCATCCTTGCATGGCCATGGATTGCAAAATCAAGGAAACAAAAAAGACGTGCTCTTTCTAAGACAAATTGCCACATCAATGAGCTTCCCACACCCTTACCAACAAAAAGTAGCTGCCATGGATTAGGTTTGCAACAGTTTCTCCTGGGGGCTGCAAGATCTGGGCTCTCATAATTATCATTTTTCTAGAAAATTGGTTGTGCATCTGTCTCAACACTTTCTGTGTACAGACGCCATGAGGATAAAATGGGTAATGTTGCCTGTCAGCAATTGCCTCTTCTCCAGCTGTCCAGCTCTGCCTGTTGGTCTGAAACCTCTGATTTGAACCTGCCTATTCTTGCTCCATCAGGGTTGTCCAGCACAAGTCAAGGCTGCTGTGCACAGTGGATCCTCACAGTGTGTTGCTGTGTCATGAGGATGGTGATAAACTGACAAAGGGACCAAGCCTGATCCACTGCCACTGACTTTGCCCTCTTTGCAGAGCTGGCAAGCAGAGCATGGACCAGAGTTGGTACAAGTGGTGAGGAAAACACAGAGAGAATGGGACATTCCTTAAGCTACTGTGCTCTGGTCCATAGAACGCCTTCCTAAGGATGAAGGGTGCTTTGGAGTGGCTATCTCATGACACAGAAGATAAGCATCTGCAGTGACTTGTTCTTCTCACGAGTGAGAATACCCTTAGTGGAATCTCCCCAGAAAACTCTTCAGATCATCTTAAATCAGATGCTTGCCAGTCAGTCATACCTGGGGCACTTCCAAGCTGTGAAAGAGGTTTTTCTTTGTAGGAGAGAAGTTGTGGCGTCTTGGCTGACCAAAGATGAAAAATGGGAGTTAGGAATGCCACCTCTGCTTGAAAATTAGTGTAAATAAAGGAAATTAGTCCCTTAGTGTAACTTGCTTGTCATTAGTAGCTAGATGTGCTAAAGCCTCAGGCTGCAAACTGTAAACTTTCACATAGATACACTGAGGTTTTTACCTACTGACATAGAGGGACCTTATCACTATATTCCAGTATTTAAAGGGTGGCTACAAAGAAGATGGAGACTCCCTTGTCTCCATCTTGTCATGGAAAAGATGAGGGATAACGGGTGCACGTTACTCCCAGTGAGATTCCAGTTGTACACAAGAGGAAAATTTTTCACAATGAGAACAATCAGCCATTGGAATAATCTCTCCAGGGAAGTGGTGGATTCCCCAACAGTGGGAATTGTAAGATTCAACTGGACAGGGTCATCTTGTTTAGACTGTGCTTTTGCCAGGAATCGTTGGAGCAGATGTTCCTTGAGGTCCCTTCCAACCTGGTATTCTATGATTCTGTGATTCTATGATTAAGTAAAAGGAGGCCTCAGAGCCAGTTCATTCCAGAAGATAAGGAAGCAAGGAAAGCCACTACCCCTGTCAGCAGAAGCTGCAGCCTTATAGATAAGAGAAGAAATGGTCCACTTAGAGACTTTGAGAGACCCAATAGGGAACAAGAAGACTCCAGACCCTAATGTTGTTGTTGGAATGGACAGTTGCATGAGGGATAGGAGACTTAGACTGTAAAGGGACTTCTTTGTTTGGGGTCCTTCTCCGGAGGCACCCAGCTGAAGATACTTCTAGCACTGTACCACTCAAATAAATTACATTCTTGGATTTAAAGCCTGGGACTCTGCTATAGGATACCTAAGGTGGAGAAGCATCGTTAACAATTATGGAGAGGGAGATGCCCCTCCGGTCTTCTGACTCTGAGTTTCATCTTTGCGATGTGCTGGCATGAAAAGGTATGAAAGAGCAAATGCAAAAAGGAATTATTCTGCTTCTTTCCGTTGCAGATGAGAGCTCTCTCAGGTCAGCAGCAAGCCCAAAGATAAGAGCGGAGGGAAAGATGTGTAGCAGGATATGAGCAGAGTAAACAGAGGTGTCTCTGGGAAGAGGCCATTACTGAAGTTCATTCATCTCAAAAGCGTAAGCAGAGAGTTGCTATACAGCTAATGTCAAGGGCTGGCTTGACTCAGGGAATCAGCATTTTACTGGTTTTGAGCCCTAAACCAAAGCTGAACACCAGAATATGCCACGTTTGAGGCTGGTTTTTAATCTTCCAAAGAGAAGATACACTTTCTGTGTAATGCTTTGGGAATTTGGGCACCTGCTCTGTAATTCCAATATATGAAGGTTGGTACTTCAAGTGGCAGTATCGGTGCTGGTCACAGTCTTACATCAGGATGTTGCTTCAGGAGTCTGTCAGCTCCCCCTTAGGTTAGAGTATCCCGGTGTTATGCCAATGGTCCTGGACAGCCCTGTCAGCCCAGCCTGTTGTGAAGGTGTGCGAGACTTCCCACTGAAACAGCCTGGCTGTAATTGTGTGCAATTTAACTGCGTTCCAAACCGTTCATGCTGAAATTTTGAAGTCCAGGCCTTTGCTTCAGGCAGAAGAGAGTTTTATTTAATTTTCATGGGCAATTTCTGCAAAGTATGATCAACCTCAATTTTCAAGAAGAAGGAGGACAAATCAATTGTTTTACTTCTAAGCTTAAAAAGCTCTTGTGAACTTTCAGAGAACTCATACAGTCTCCAAGCTTAGAAGCACTGGCTTGCAATGGTTTTAGTTTAGTTTAGGTCAAACAGCTGAGGTCTGTGCTGTGGACCTCAGACATCTGACCCCATCAAGGAGAGGTGGTGTATTGAGTTGGCATTAATCAAAGGTTAATTTTCCCTGCACTCACAAAGCTGCTTCTCCAGTTTCTGGGTTGCCTGTCGTGTCCTCTTCTGGTGCGTGGCTGGGTTAAGTGGTACTGGGGTCCTTCTCACCTAGCAAATCCCCAGATCTACCTCCACTCCCTGCAGGGGACTTGGGCACCTCATCTTCTTGTGCATTGCTTCTCCTTGGGGATTGGGTGGTGGTCCCAAGAGTGCCAAGCTCCTGTTGTTCATACAACTCCCAGGCTGGCAGAGTGCCCTGATGGTGTCACAGTGCACATCATTCATATGTTCACCCCATGCTTGAGGTCCTGTTTCCCATCTGCTTGGGTCCCTTGCGGGCAGCCTGCAAACACGCTGTCCTTACTGAGGGTCTCAAGATGCCCTGCAAAGAAAACTGTGTACATGCTGCCTTAATCTTCCCCTTTCTCCTGTGGCAGTGAAGGGAAGCTGTTTATTTGAGATGCAGGACTGGCGCTGCTGTAAATAGCTCTCTGCTTTGGTGAACTTGCTGTGTCAAAGAGGGACAGCTTTGTGGCAGGCAATGAAGGCTAAGCCTGTGAGCGAAGATTAGACCAGCAAGTGCGGATTATGGCATTTCTACCTGGACTCATCCTGAATTCTACCTGATTTAAAATAACATGCAGTGGCAGTAGCGGTGATGGGTAGGGAGGACTCGTGCTGGCCCTGCCAAGTGGACCTGGAGGGGGAATGTTTAGCCCATGAAATCCATGCCGAAGGCTCAAGGGTGTTGGTGTATGGGTCAGTAGGCAGAAGGATAGGTGGTGTCATGGGCAGGGCTGATGGAAAACTCTGGGAGATGGGGAGAGCAGGAGCCCAGCAGAATGGAGCTGCAGAGCAGGCAGGGTTGTGGATTGTGGGAGGGTGGATGGGGAAAAGAGCATAGTAGCTGAATAGATAAAATTAGTGAACAAATGCGTGGTAGAAACAATGAATTCCTAGAAGGGAAAGGAGTGGGTGGGAGAATTAAGTGCAGACTAAGAGGATTTCCACTACTTGGAGCCCTTCATCCGTACCGAAACCATTTCCCAATTTACACTCCATGTTGCCTCCCTGTGTGTCTGTGGGAAGCCATCCTTACTGCAGGCTGTGACTGCTTTGCATTGCTTTAGATCAGATGAATAAAAATTCTCAACCTAAAAGTGCCCTGTTTTAGGTTAATCCTCAGAAATAAAATGAGACCGTCTGTCCAGTAAATTCCTCATGGCTACAGCTGGGGCAGCAGGATATGAGCTCAGTAGAGCAAAGAGTTGCCTGTGGAAGGGTCTGTCCCCTGCAGAGCTCTGCTTCTTTGTGCTGGTCCAGAGAGATGGGGCTTGCCCTGACCTATCTCCTGCCTCTCTCCCTCCCCACCAGGTGTTCTCCATCGTGGTGTTTGGCTCCATTGTCAATGAAGGGTACGTGAACCGCGCGGACGAGACACAAGAGCACTGCATTTTCAACCGCAATCGCAATGCCTGCAACTATGGCATTACGGTGGGTGTCCTCGCCTTCCTCAGCTGCCTTCTTTACCTGGCTCTGGATGCCTACTTCCCGCAGATCAGCAGCGTCAAGGACCGCAAGAAGGCAGTGCTCTCGGATATCGGAGTCTCGGGTGAGCTTCCTGGCCAGTTGGCCGTAGTGCCCCTCTCCTCCACTGGCAAAGGAGAGGAGGGAGTTTCTGCTACCCTGCAGGCCAGGTCTCTGCTAGGAGGGAGGGCTTTGAGTTCCTTGCTCTTTCAAGAGGCTTTCTTTCTGTTTTCCTCCCCTTTCTCTTCTCAGCCAATCTGGCTGATGCCTTGCTGCTGCGAGGTGTAGCTCAGGGAACCCTTTAGGATCAGCAGGTCTTGCCTTTCTGCATGCTTGTGCTTGCTAAGGCCAAGTGTTAATGCCTCTGGAGATGGCACTTCCTTCTTTTCCAGCTCCAGGTGATTGAACCCCACATATTTTAACATAAAAAATGTTGAGGGTTTCATGCAGACTGACTAAACCAGTGCTCCTAGGTTATGTGGCATTCCCTATGTGAATAGCTGTGCAGGACCACATCCAGCCCTGAGGCTTACTAACAGTCAATACTTACAGTGAGATCTCTCCATCCCCAGTACTGTGTTGAAGTGACAGATAGAGCCATGGTGCGTGTGTATGTGCATGTGTAACACCAGTCAGCAGCATCATGAGGAGATGCTTTGTTCTCATGCTGTGATCTCGAGTTACTCTCCTGGCTTACTGCAGCCATAAAGGCAAATTTCTCCACATTAGGCTGTCCCCCGTCCTAGTTTTTCAAAGGGGCCAGGAGTGGAGTGAGGGCAGGATTAGGTGGAGCACCTAGTCTTGTTTAGGACTTCTTGGCTTGCAAGTTTGTTCCTGGTTAACCCCTTGCTGAGCAGTCCTGTGTACAGCTAACAGGAGAAGGGGAAGGACTGAGCCCTGCTTTGGTGCCACTTAGGAATGCTCGCCTCCATCACTGCCAGGTAGCTGTCTGCGCCTGGCAAAGAGGATGAGTCTCACTCCTTCCATCTTCATCGCTTTCCCAGGGGTACAGCATGTTAATGATCCTTCAGCACCTTTCCTCAGTGTGAGTCCCCCAGCCTGTGCTGTCCTGAGCAAAAGCTGGTCTCTGTGCGACTGCAGGCTGGCTGCTTCCCACTCTTCTGCAGCTTCCCTGTGGAAGGAATTGCTCTTTGCTCGTCCTTGCAGCGCAGGGTTACGAAGCAGTGGTTGTTTCAGAGAGTCCAGGTGATTGCTTCTGTACTGGAAGCCCTTCAGGCTCCTTCCCAAGGCCACATGCAAGTCCTGTGATCAATCCAAACACAAATAAATGAACTCTCCTGAAGTACTCTCTGCAGACACCTATTGTCACCTTGACAACTTAGCTGTCAGCTCACATGGCCAGCTCACTTGGGCTTAGGCTGCACAGTCAGAGCTTAACCCAGTCTGCAGCACACTGGTGGGTCTCATAGAGTTGAAGTTTCCAGAGACCCATGGTGTGTTTATGTTCTGTTCACATATACCTTCTTGATGTCTCTTCCTTTCCCCTTTGGCATGCTGGTGGTCATCCAACACAGCCTTTTGGGCATTCCTCTGGTTCGTTGGCTTCTGCTTCCTGACCAACCAGTGGCAAGCATCAAAGAAAGAAGACAACCCAATGAATGAGGGAGGGGATGCAGCCCGAGCAGCCATCACATTCTCGTTCTTCTCCATCTTCACCTGGGTGAGTACAGCAACCATGATGTTGGATCAAGTGTCCTGTGCACTATACTAGCTCGTTGGGAATGGAAGGTGACGATCTAAGAGTGATTGCCTCTGAGATCTCAGTTCACATGGCTTCTAAGAAGGAAAAGAAGGGGGAGGAGGTAGCGAGGAGATAAACTTGGGAAACAAAGACTCAAAAACTTACATGAAAGATGTTGTTAGAAGGTGCTAGAGCATTAGTAAGCACAATGGGAAAGAGGGACCCACATCCCAGAAAGGAGTGTCCCTTACAAACCTCTAATATGACCCTGGGCAAAGAAGCACCCCAAACATCGTTTTCTCTGTGCATCAGAGAACTTTAACAGCATTTTCTCCTCACAGACACTAAGCAGAGAAGGGAGTTCCAGGTCTGTGGTTGCACCCATCTCCCTCCCTGCTTTGCTGCCATCACATGAAAAGTCATCAGTGGCCACAAGAGGCTGCAGTGGGAGTCCCTCTGGCCTCTCCGTCTGCACCCACACTGCAGCACTGCCTTAGGATCCATACTGGATCACCTCTTAGGAAGGTCATGGTGCTGTATGCCCTTTCCCCAGCAGTTCTGTATTCCCAGTTCCCTGGAAAAATGGTGTGTGCTATAAACATCCCCCACAATTTCCTTCCATCTCTGAAAGCACGAACCCCACGTGATTTTTGTCCAAAGTCACAGGATAGTGCCAAGCAGAAAAATATTTTAGGCCAGTTTCTATGCATAAGTCCTTGTGCCTTTATCTTCTCCAGTAGGAAGGGTGCTGTAAGACCACAAAGCTGTCAGAGGAAGGGGGGCTGCAAAGGGTTTTGCAGTCAGCAGCCTCACCAAGGTGACACCAAGCAGAGGCAAGGACAGCAGCATGTGTGTATGTCCCATGAGCTGTGCCCTGCACTCAGGTGCTGCTGAAAGCTTCTTGCAAGCTCCAGCAGAAAGTGTGACAAGGAGCAAGGCTTTTGCAAGAGGTTTCTCAGGACCCTTTTGGAGGTGCCACCATCTCCAGTGGTCTTCCCTGATGCAGGGGCTTGCAAGTGGATAAATAGGCATCCTCTTCCCCCACATCCTTGGGGGGGGGGTTATTTCAGTCAAACATTCTGGTTTGCTCTTCCTGATTATCCTTCCCACACCCCTCTCTCTCCTCACAGGCCTCCCTCACATTTCTGGCTTTCCGGAGACTCAGAGACATTACTTTTCAGGAAGAGTACAACACCCTGTTCCCTAACTCCCCATCCTTGCTGCCTTAGCGCCCCTCACTGATGAGGGAATTTAGGGGAAGGGATGGAGGGATGCAGTTGGAGGAGGTTATTGAGCAAAGACAGTTCCAATGCCCTGACCATCGGTGTGTAGTCGCTGTAGGGCACAGGGTGGGAAGACATGGGCCATTGAACTGGAGTGGGGTTGCCCATTGAAGGGGGATCTCCCTCCAGGGAGCTGGAACTGGCAATTTCTTCTTCTCCTCCTCCTCTGCTCCCTTTTCTCCCTTACCTATACCCTAATTAATGCTGTGTAACACTGCTTGCTATGTCTTTCTTATGATGACTGCTCAGACCTAATACTTCAAGAGATGCCCTCTGCCCCAACCACTTTGTCTCCTCCATTTCCTCCCAGCCTTTATTCCCCAAAAACCTCTCCCTAAATCACCTGCTAGACTGCTCACCTCTATCAGGGATGCCATGGAACAAGGAGCCATGCCTGATGGGGTGTGCGATTCAGAACCCATCCCTGGACTCCCTCAGTCCACCAAATGGTGCCTGAAGTGCCTGGGGTAGGAGGCAGCAGTATGCTTGCAAACCATCCCCTCGTCTGGGAAGCAGCCACCTTGCCTCCCGCTGCTCCTTCCCAAGATTTGTGCTGCACCCTGTGGCTGTTGGCCAGTGAGGGGGTTATAGGGGATGACCACTACCTCGCTACTCGAGGTCAAATCCTGCTCTCCTTCCTGGCCTCTGGCTGTGTACTTCCAGCCCAGCAGATGAACCGTCTGCTGTGTTGCTGAAACACATTGCCTTCCCAGGGGCAGGAGGGGCTGAATGGGATAACCACATGCCGACTGAGCCTCTGCGACCTGTGCCATGTAAGTGAAAGCCCACTGCTGGGCAGGAGGTGCCCAGCACACCCCAGAGACAGCAGGGAGCCTGGGCAGGCAGCTGAGCTTGCAGCCATCCCTGTCTGCCCTCCCTTCTCCCAGTGGCTCGTGCTTTCTATAGGGTATCTGAACCTCCGTGCTCTCAGGGGTGTTTCACCAGTGGTCTGCCCCGCAGGCCTTGCTCACTAACCCGTAACCACTACTAACCCCACTTTTGTTTGTTTCTCTTTCTTGGTATGTTCTCCCTCTCCTTCTCCCTCCCCTCTCTGCTTCGTGTCTTTTTCCTCCACCTCCTCCCTTAAAGGTGGGCCAGGCATTCCTGGCGTATCAGCGCTTCCGGCTGGGTGCCGATTCGGCCCTCTTCTCCCAGGACTACATGGACCCAAGCCAGGACTCCGGCATGCCTTATGCTCCCTACACGAACGAGGAGGATGCTACAGATGCGGTGGGGACGTACCAGCAGCCCCCTCCAGCAGATGCTTTCGACACCGAGACACAGGGGTACCAGACGCAGAACTACTGAGCCACCGATGCCCCTTTCCCTTCCTCTTTCCCTTCTGCCCCCTTTCCCGCTGCTGGCAGAAAGCCGAGGCACAAACCAAACACGTGCATAGTGGCACAAGAGGTGGCTCTCAGCTATGCTCCAGCCTTCTGGGTCATCTGTTTTTATTTATTGTTTTTAAAAAAGGAAGAAAAAAAAAAGGTTTTCCCATCAACTCTTCCTTCTCCTCCCAGCCAAAACTACCTGCCAGAACCAAATTCTTCCAAAATCTGCCACCACATTGTTATAGGAAGGTCCCTCCTTCCCTCCTCTCCCACCTGTCTCGCTGTGGAGGGGAGTCTGGCTGTGGGCAGGACAGGAGCTACAGCACCAGCAGAGCAAGGGAGAGGATGTTGGAGGCAGAAGAGGAGTGTGAGGGTCCTTTCTAGAAGAGATGATGTTGCTAAAGGCTGGAGTAGATGTGGGAGTGTCCAAATTGGGCTCCAGGGCTTGGTGGCTCAGGGAGAGAGTGTTGGAGTCAGTGTGCAGGAGTGTGAGGATGGGGGGGAGTGGAAATGGCATCCCCCATGCAAAGACAGAGGAGCATTTCTCTGCCACATGCTAGTGAAGGAGGAGTGCTTTGTTTTGAGAAGTTCTGGGGACAAGTGAATGGGGGGGGTGTACAAAGAGATATGATTCTAAACTGGGAAGGGAAGGAAGAAGATTTGCAGGTACAATCAGAAACCACATGCATGTCTGTAGGTTACAGCAAGAGACTCGGCAGAGCAGAGGGGCAGTGCCATGTGAGTCACTCCTTTCCCAGCTCCCTCGGACTGAGGTGGAAGTGATTCCCCTCACCTGTATGTACTGCTCACAGCTCTTCTGAGACCAGTGTTTGGTGAGGCAGGAGGGGAGTCACGACCAGTCCCTGGTCCCCAGACACAGTGCCTGTGGGGGGAAGGATGGAGGAGTTTGGCTTCTAAGGGACACTGAGAGCTCTTGTCCCGAACTCGGCTGGTTCGAGGAGGAGAGGAGAGCTTTGACATTTCACCCTGGGCATGACAAGTAGAAGACAGCCAGTTTCTCTCTTCATGTCCTGCTGTATCCTCCTCCATTCCTCTGCTACCACAGTGCAAAGCCTCTTGCTGACACCATCTTTATAGCACACAGGAATGGAGCAGGACTCCCGCTGGGAAGCAGTACTGCTGCTGGGATGTCTGGCTCTTGCACAAGGGGTGCAACCAGGCAGGGAAGAGTTCTGCCCCATACGGCTGTGCTCTGTCTCCCACTCAGGTGCAGGGGGAGGTCTTGGTCTGCAGAGTTTTGGCTGGGGACAGACTTAGCTCTCTGAAACTGGTCGTCTTGTACTTGCCGTAGTCTAATGCGTCTTCTGCAGCATCTCAGCTCCTGGCTGTCTTTAAAGCCTCGCCTAGGTGGCAGTAGTGACTCTCTGATAGAGCCTTGTATGCGCATCATTCCACACTGCTCATGATTTTGCTTCAGGTCAAAAGACATAGCTGTGGAAGCACACTCTTTATTCCAAAATAGAAGTAAGGTCTATGTGTGAAGACGGTCCCTAAAGGGAAGTAATTCAGCAATAGTCACCTGGACAATTCACCCCAGCCCAGACATCTCTCAGAGCACAAGCAGCAGGGTATGCCTTGTAGCAGTGAGGAGCATCATCCTCCAGGCAGCTACCCTGCACCATGCAACAGTGGCCCCAGTAGCAGAGATCAGGAGCAGATCTAAAACCCGTAGGTGCCCCCCGTGAGCATCCAGCCTATTCCCCATAGCACCCTTAGGGGCTGGGAGGATGCGACACAGGTCTGGCCTGTAGCTGTGTGAACATCTCACATCTTATCAGGCCTTCCCTTTCTCCCAGTGTGATTCCTTTCCAGCTGCCCCACAGTCATAGGGAAGGGGTAGAAACTGTAGAGCTGCAGACCCCAAGAGAGAAAGGGGGTAGTTGTTCTCTGCTGTATATAGGCACTGTTTCTAGCTGCTTCTAACCACAGACTTGTGCTGCTGGTGGCTGTCTGTCCCTATGGCTTGTCCTCCCCATGGCTTGCACCCCTTTGCTGGTGGTTAACCAGTGGTGAGGATAGGAGACGGGGACTAGCTAACCCCATGGATGCACCAGGAGGGACTGGGAATGCATCCCTTGCTCTGTGGCTGTCAGTGAAAGCAATACTGTAAATAGGAGGGTCATTTTTTGGAGGGAAGCCCCTTGGGCTTCTTAATCTGTGGGCTCAGCCTAATATTTAGGCTTGGGAGGGGGTTACTTTATTGAGAGAAGTTTGTTATGACTGGGGGGGCTCCCTCCAGTCCATCTCTCCCATCGGGGGAGAGGAAAGAACGAATGACAAAGGTGGAGGAGGAGAAAAACTAGTTATACTCACCCAAACTCATCTGTGTCATCCTTCATGTTTTCATTTTGGGTGTGGGGGGGAACCAAGAGGAGGAGGCAGCTATAAATACCCAGGCCTCAGCACAAATATGTGCTGTACTTTTTGGGAGGAACTGCTCATCGCTTGTCCCCAGTCCTTGCTGAGAGTGTGCGGGACCTGGTGCATGAGGAGACAGAGAGACCATACGTGGGGAATCTAGCTGGGGCTGTTTTGAGATGTAGCACAGGATCATTTTACATGTCCTTTCTCACATCAGAGTTATGTAGATGGCTAAACACCATTTGGGTTTGATGACTAATGAGCAAGCTTTTCTTTATCCTCTTTAGCTTGCTTCCTTCATTTAAGCAGCTGATGGGTTCCAGTGGGCTTGAGGTAGGAATGAGCCTCCCCCTCAGAGCTGGCACTTCAGTGAGACATGAACCAGGTGGCTTCATCCTGGGTAATTGCCCACTTCTCTGTCCCTTTCTTCCTTGCTTTGTGTCATAGGGAAGGCATTGGTGTGACAGGGGACACTGCAATAGTGGATACTTGGGCAGCTTCTTGCTCTGGCTTATGGGAGAAGACATACTCTCCTTGGGTTGACATGCTTTCAGCCTTCACATGGTGGTGACAGACCTGGGGGAGGGACTCTCCTTGTTTGCATGCAGCAATTTAAAATGCAATTTCCCGTGGCATTTGGCTGGTTCTGCAGATGATGGGAAGATACAGACCTACCCAAAGGGTTGGTTATCTTATCTTAGACGCTTCTGATGAGGTGCTGCCTATTTCTGATGATCATAGGCAAGACCTGAGGAGCTGGCTGGAACATGTCCCTTTTAGATCCTAAATGTGGGTGAGATCAGCCCCACTCTAGGGATTAGTAGATCAGAGGGAAGGCTGTATAAGCAAAACGATAACGCAGCTTTCTTTCCCCTCTGCCATTTGTCCAGACTGCAGATGATTACACATCCCCTGTTGGGAGCAGTGGCCCCTTGATGTCTTCTAATCTTATGAAGCCCCCCCAGTAAGGGACTGTTTTGTGAAGGAGAGGCTGTGAAGGGCAAAGGGATGATGAAACCCTGCCCCAGTTCTACCTGTGGCTTCAGTCTCCTGACTTGCTCCATCCCCGACTCACCCACATCCCCACCACACTGTTCACCTCATCACGCACCCTTCCCCTCCACATTATTCCTGGCAGTTCCCTCAGGGGAGGAGGCATCTTTGTCCCTGCACCCTCGCAAGCACTTGGGAGGACCTGGGAAGGCAGCGCTGTGGGATGGTTCCCACAGGAGCTTCAGCTCCAGTCCCCAGAGCAGGTACAAGGCAAGGAACCCAGCAAAGCCACCTCATGAAGTAAGTCCAAACCATCCATTCCAGACAAATCCTTGCTGCCTGCGTGGCATCGCTAACACCACCTGGGTTGCCCTGTCCCTTCCCCTGCCACATTACTGCCTGTGTATAGTATATATATTATATATATATATTTAAAAAGATGTATAATATAAAGCTATACATATATACGTATATACGATGACTCATGGATGGCCTGCTGCATACAGGATCCCCTGAGTGGTCTTGTCTAAGCCCAAGTGTCCCTTCACCTCTCCTCCCCTCCGTCCCTTGACCCTTTCCGTTCCGAAATCCAACTACAGTGAACCCCGCCACCTCGGCACCTGTGTTTACAATGTCCTATATATTTGTGGTGAACAAAGTGAAGGTGGTAACTACTGGTGTCTCAATAAAGTTATAACGTTCAAAATAACCAAACTATATGGAAAAAAACATGGTCTGGATTTTCTTTTGGGGGCAAGGGATGGCTTTTTCAGCTCGGTTTGCTATGACAGCATGGTTCCCGTGCTCGTGCATGGCTGGCTGGGAAGTTTAGTGACAATCAGTGCCTTAAATGGAGGAAAAAAAACCTAAAGAACTGCCCTTATTGAAACAGATATTTCAAGGGGAGCTAAGGGTTGGTTATTTTGCTTGACCGAAGTTCCAAAGCCCACACACCATCAAGTGTCTCTTACCTAACCAGTAGGAAGACATGAGAAGGAGCTTGACATGCCATATTAGAAGTGGCCTCTCACTGTGAAAGGGGTATGGCTACAGGAGGTGTGGGTGGGGAACATATATGAATACAGGATACAAACCTATATGAAAACAAACATCTGTATTTCTGCACCTGGGCAAGCAGACCTGTTTATTCTTTTGATGTGTCTTTACCTCTATTGCTTTGCATGTGACCATCACTTGGGTGCCCAGCCTAGCACACACTTGCAAAACATAACCGTGTGTTGGGAAACAAGAACTCTCAATGCACTGCCAGCAGTTGGTAACTGAAAACCCACCATTGAAAAGCATCTCCTTTCAACGGGCTTTGCAATCAAAGTTGAACTCAAAATCCCACCCTCTGTCAATGCTTAAGGAAAGCTTCCTTCTCATCCCCTTTCAACTGTCACTCTAGTACCCGGACTGTCACATTTCCCAACCCATGTGCAGTCTGAGGCCGGGGAGCAGAGGTGCGTGATGGAGAACAGGCTCTATCCAGTCCTCCAAAGTGTCACCCCTCTTGGGGCCACAACTCAGCACAAACACACTGCAGCTTCACATCAGATTATATGCAAAAGCGTTAATAGACCCATCTGTTTCTTGACTAATCTTTTGTTTGGACAAAGACCTTTCCTACAGCCCCAGTTTTTGGAGATACTGTGCCCACAGAAAGGCACGTATCTGTGTCAGCGACAGGTGGAGTTAAAAACTCCAAGGCAAGATGTTGCCAAAAGGATTTGAGATGAGTAAGACTCCAACATTACTAGTTTGTTTGCGTCTTCTAATCATCTGAAATCTCTTTAATTTTGCTTGCTGGTATTTCAAGCTTTTATGAGTCATGTTTTGAAGCTTCTCCCAGCAGCTGTGACAGCTAGAAACACAATTCTATTATGAACACGTTGGGGGTTTTTGTTTGTTTGTTCTAAAGTTCACAAAATCTCAGGACTCGAGGAGATGAGACTTTGTTTAGCGAATCAAGGAATTCAAGAAAATCGTATGTTTTGGCACAACTAAATCAACCCTATTTCCCTGCCTCAAAAATCCAGCTGGCCTAAAGCTCTGTACAAACTGCTTTGCAGTGATATTTGGCTCATTCTTGGGGGATCAGCACTTTTTCACCATTTCCCCTTCCCCTGACAGTAGCTTTCTACATTGGCTCTCTAGCTCTCTTGGAGGGTGTTGGGGGAACGAAGCTGCTGTTTCCAGCTCTCCTTCCACAATGCTTGTTCTCTATTTCTCTGCCATTCCAGCCTACCTGGAAATAATGGCCAGCAGAGAGTAGCGAGGAGCATCTGTGCCTGCGGGAAGCAGCAGGCTGAAGTTGGTAGAGGCAGCTGGGGAAACTTGGGAGTGGAGCTGTGTGAGGGCTTGCAATGCCACCCCCTCCACCATCCCTTCCTGACATAAGGAGCAGAGCAAGTGCAGCAAACTGGCTCTACTAGAGAGACCCTTCTTTTTTTCCATATCACCTCCTGCAAGCCTTGCCAAAAATCATGACTTTCCTTTCCAGCCCCAATCTCCACTATGATCAAAAAGCAGTAAAAAATAAAAATCTCCCTATACATATCTTACACGTGGTCAGTAGATAGAAAATAAATGAGTGCCGATGCTTGTGATCCTGTATCTTCTTCCCATCATATATGGTTTCTGAGCACCTACATGACCACTGCTCTGGGACTGTCCCATGCTCCAGGCTCCCAACGGAGCACAGGGCATTTTTTTAGTGTCATGCTGTTCATGTTTGATCCCACAGCCCACCAGTGACCGTGCTGCTTCCTTTTCTACAGAGAAAACATTAGTAAACCCAGGAAGGCAGCAGTACAGCTTGGCACCAGCAATTCCGTGTGTAGAATCCCTAGCACTGGGGACGAAGAAACAGTGAGAAAGAATAATTATAAAAAGATAGGGAAGGAGAGAGGGTGGGAGAGAGGAATAAGAAATGTGGGATTTTAACATAAGAGAGGGAGCTGTGGATCTGGTAGTCATTGAATCATATAATTCATTTATTGGTGCATGGATGATGAGGATCAGTGACCAATATCCTGCATTCTTGGGGAGATTTTGGCTGCATGAGAATACAACACGGTATATTTCTGAGAGGATTTACAGAAGGTAAGAAGCATAAATAGACCAAAGGATAAAATAAGCTTGATCAATATAGCCAATAAAGACTCTGTCAGTGCAGTATTTCATCTTGCAAGTGCTGCATAAAGCTATGAGCAGAGATATTCATGAAGCAGCACACCAGCTTCAGTAGCACTTTTCTTCAGAGGGCTGTGAAACGCTGGACAAATATGCATTTAGCACTGCAAGCAGCTGCATTTGGTGAATCTTACTACTCGCTTCTTGCAGGCCAAGTAGTTAACTGCCTCGCTCAAGGTTAGGGTAGAAGCTCAGTGACACAACCACAGGAATAACCAGACAGAATCTGGGACAAGTATTTTTACCAAGGAAAGAAACGTTTTGCACCAGATCCGTGTTCCAGCTCAAATGGGCAGGAAAAAAATAAACCAGAATGACAAAGATTAGTGATTATGAGCTGAAGCCAGGCATTTAAATTAGGAACAGGGCACATTTTTAACCGCAAGAGGTGACTAGTCGTTGTACAAACAAAGAAAGTGGCAGCTTTCTTATCTCGTATCTTCAGGAACATTGTTTTGCTCTTACATTGAGATCACATTCTGCCCTACCGCACCCACACGCAGATTCTGCTCTTGGTAGTCTCAAAAGGATTCACTTATGGATTTAAGAAGACAGAAATGATTCCTGAATTCCCAGTCCTGCAATGCGATACATGCTGGCAGTCTCTGAGCATACTTGCTGACTTCAGTGGCGCTCTGAGCAAGGACAGGGTCTGCCTGTGCTCATCAAGGTGCATGACTGCAACCTTGAATGTCATTAAAAAGGCATAAGCTTCTGCTGCAATGCTGGAAAACTGTCATCGCGTTTTAAAGCCGACAAACTTGCCTGTTGTTTGTTAATGACATGGACAATGCTGTTCTGCACATATTTCTGCAGCACCAGGAACTCTTCTTGATATTGGTAAGAAAACATGATTTATCGGTACTCAATCTGTCCATTCTACTTCAGATTTTAATGCAGGCTTGAGTCCCATTCCTATAATTATTTGTACCCGCTCACAGCTTTGCCCACAGGAATCCTCCAAATGACATCGGTGAGACCAAGCTTACACAGAAAGCTGAACATGTGAGAACTTATTTGTAGACTGAGGTTTTACATTTAGCATTTTCTTCTATGTTTGGCCAATATAACCTTTAAGAATGTAATTCTGCCTCTGTGCGTAAGTCCGCTTGAATGGCTTGAATCTGTGAACCTTGCGTGAAGGGGAAGGATCTGTAATCTCTGTATATTTGGAAGAAAGAGATGTAACAAAGCAATAGAAAAAGGCTTTACAGGAAAAGGAGCTGGAATACTCCAGCCAGCAGGATCCCCGGCATCAGAAACCATTGTTCCATAGAATGAGGTTAATTAACTGGGTAATTTCTGAAGTGCATTTGAATCTAATATATTTGCCACAAAGATGTCATTAAGAGAGTATCAAGCCACTGCTGGAAGCCCAGACTACTTACAGCTCCCACTCTCACCACAGCTGCACTGCTACACGTGGCTAAAACTGCACATCTCTCACATTGCAGCACTTCCAGCTTTGATCCACACAGGGAAACGTGCTCTTCCCCAAGCCCCCCGCCGCCGCAGCCTCTCTGCCAACCACCGCTCACTTCAAGATCTGTCACTCACACACCCGGTGGGCTCTTCCGCTGACTTATAATGTTAAGTGTTCCTGTTCCAGCTGAGCTCATTCAGTTGGAAACTGTTCCTCCTGAAACAGGCTACCATAGCCTAGAAAGGATCTTACAGAAGAGCAAAACCAGTGATCTTTGGCTTTGTCTATATGGTTAAGACAAGCAGAGAAGTGGTTGCTGAGCCTGACTCAGGACTGCCAAGGACTGTTCCAAACTGCGGCGGGTATTGAGAACCACCTGTCAACTGTTCTACACACCTTCCCACAGATGGCCTGAGGTTCCACTACGCCCTTGTTATGACATGCAAAAGAGAGTGGAAAGGGCTGTGGATTGCTTCAGCAGGAGAGAGACTCCAAGCAGAGAAAAATGGGTGCCTGTTGTAATGTCTATGGAGCAGCAACGGGACCAAAAGCTGGAATCTTGGTCTTCCCTAGAGGCTGCACAGCATAGAATCATAGAATAGTTTGGGTTGGAAGGGACCTTCAAAGGTCGTCTAGTCCAACCTGCAACAGGACAGGGTGCTAAGAAAAACATTTCATCAGCAGGCTCCCTCAGGGTGCTCTGGTTCCCAAAGTGATTCCATTTAATAGGACTCCCACAACCCTGCCCTTCTTCCCTTCCCCTCCACATGCACTTGCTGTGGTGACCAAAAGGTGCTTCTTTCTCACATGACTAAACGCTTTAAGGTAAGAAATGGAGATTTCTAATAATATATAAATGTATATGTAACTACATACACAGCTAATTGTATAATTAGCTAAATACATAGTTGTAAATAGCTTCCGTGTGAGCTGGGAGAGTTGGGGTTGCTCAGCCTGGAGAAGGCTCTGGGGAGACCTTACAGCAGCTCCCAGTGCCTAAAGGGACCTACAAGAAATCTGGAGCTTTTTACAAGAACATGTAGGGATAGGACCAGGAGGAATGGCTTTAAACTGAGGTAGATTATATATTAGGAAGAAGTTCTTCCCTGTGAGGGTGCTGAGGCGCTGGCACAGGGTGCCCAGAGAAGCTGTGGCTGCCCCATC
>JBCJKH010056152.1:29177-41944 GCA_039877255.1 Loriculus beryllinus
GCTGAGGCGCTGGCACAGGGTGCCCAGAGAAGCTGTGGCTGCCCCATCCCTGGCAGTGTTCAAGGCCAGGTTGGACGTGGTTTGGAGGAAGCTGTAATAGTGTAAGGTGTCCCTGCCCGTGGCAGGGGTTGGAGCTGGATGAGCTTCCCCGGGGTACCTCGGTCGGGAGCCGCACAGCACGGCTCAAACCACCCTTCCGAGCCCACCAACACCAACCACCAACCACCAACACCAACACCAACACCAAACACCAACAACATCAAACACCAACACCAACACCACAACACAACACCAACACCAACAACACAACAACACAACAACACAACAACACAACAACACCAACACCAACACCAACACCAACACCCCTCATGCACAGCCGCACCACACAAGGGCGGACCCGCCGCGCCGCACCCCGCCCCTCCCGCCCATTGGCCTCCGAGCAGGTGGGCGGAGCCGGGGCGGTGGGGGCGGGCTCATGAGGCATGGCCGCTCTAGCCGGCTGCCTTGTCTGCTCTGGGGGAGATAGGGCGGGCGGCGGCGGGAGGAGGAGGTGGCTCCTGCTCCAAGATGGCGGCGCAGAGGAGGAGTCTGCTGCAGAGTGTGAGTGGCACCTTTCCCCCCTCCGTGCACACGCACCCCCCAGGTGGGTGCGAGGGGGTATTTGCGTCTCCCTCTCGTCTGCCCCCTGCGGTGCCGTGTGCGGAAAGGGGAGGTCCGGCCAGGGTGGGGAGCATCCCCTCTCGGCGGGGAGGTGGGCTGCTGCCCCTCTGCCCCCTGTGCCGCCTGAGGGCAGGGGGTCCCAGCTTGCGTGGTCGTGATCACCAGCTCGGGCAGGGCCGCAGCGCTGTGGGAACGCAGGTGGCTGTGGGGCCGTGCCTGTGCTGCGGGGTTAGGGGTGCTGCGCTGTGGGGACGGGCAGCTGGGGGTTGCAGGCCGCGTATGTGTGACCTGGCAATGTGCACCGAGGAGGTGGTGGTCCCACGGATGGCTGCCAGCAGCAGGGCCTCAGTCCCTTGTCCTGGGAGAGTGCACTCCAGTGAGGAACCGGAGCCTGCCTTGCCATGGGTGTGTGAAGGTCTGGTGCACCAGGTGTATAGCTAAGTATAGCGCTGTGCTGTATGGAGTGTGAAACCCAGGTGCAAATCTCACTTCTAGTTTCTTGTTAGCAAGAGCTCCGCTTCACAGGGAAAGGAAGTGGTAAGTGATGCAGTTCTGCAGCAGGGAATACAAAGTTACCCGCTGGGGTGGTGTGCTGCCCAGTTGGCAAAGGGAGAAGGATTGAGAAGAGGGTGGGGATGGACTTGTAAGCTGTGCTGGACCAGGAACCACGCTTAAGGCTGCTTGGGATCTTTACGTTCTCTTTGCTCTGTCTCCCAGGAGCAGCAGCCCAGTTGGACAGATGATTTACCATCCTGCCATCTCTCTGGGGTTGGCTCAGCTCCAAACCGTTCCTACAGTGCTGATGGCAAGGGGACGGAGGGTCACCCGTTGGAAGACAACTGGTTAAAATTCAGGTAAGCGAATTGCACCCGGGACACAGGCTCCTGCCAACACAAGGGCAGGTAAAAGCAGTATTTAGTTTGTCACGCAGGATTTGGAAGACAAGGGTGGGGCCTGAGTGTGCAGGAGGTGTCTGGAGGAACTTGTTACTGTGTCTCGCAGACATCTGTGACCTCTTTGCTTCTGTCCTCTTTGACAGGAGCGAGAACAACTGCTACCTCTATGGTGTCTTCAATGGCTACGACGGCAACCGAGTCACCAACTTTGTGGGTCAGAGGCTTTCTGCAGAGCTGCTGCTGGGTCAGCTACACGCAGATCACAGTGATGCTGATGTGCGTCGAGTTCTGCTGCAGGTAAAGAAGCTTTGGCTTTGAACGGCTCCTGCTTCTCACACTACCCACCTCCTCTTTCTGCTGCCAGGGGAGCAGCATCTGGTTTCTGTGGGGGTTGGAAACATCTGCCAATGGTTGCAGTTGCACTCATCCTGAGCAGCTGTGGGGCTTTGTTTCACTCCCGCCTCATATCCATCTGTCCCTCTGACTCTCTCAGCACACTGCTGAGAGCTCTCCAGAAAGCTGCAGCTAGTCTGTGCTGGACATGTAGGAACAAGTCAGCCTGCCAAGGAGATGACAGTGGGTGAAAGGGAAAAGTTAATGTGTGGGGAGATGGATCTGTGCGTGTGCTTTCCTGAGTGACAAGGCAAGTTCTTACAGTCAGCGCACAAGATCAGATAGGTCTCTGACATTGCTGTGAACGTGATTTCAATGTTTTTGTCGCCTATTTTGAGCTGTTGCAGGTTGTTTTTACAAGCTGTTAACTAGTTGAGCTGAAATAATTGTTTCCATGTTGATGTAGTGATCCTCGAATGTACAGTGATCATCTACCCTCACAAGCTTGTACTAGGGAGGTGGCAGTGGGCAGCCTTAAAGGTCTCTAGGTATTGAATAAAAGCTTAGTTTGTCTTTATGGCCTTTTTTAGGCTTTTGATGTGGTGGAAAGAAGTTTCCTGGAGTCTATTGATGATGCGTTGGCAGAGAAGGCCAGCCTGCAGTCCCAGCTACCAGAGGTAATGTAGCCTGAAGACCAGACAGTGCTGGAGGTCCCACCATCCAGGCTGCTGAATGAGATATGGGCATATTTGTCAATCTGGTCCAAGGGAGGCTGTAACTGAAAATTATTTCTCCGTGGCTTTCTTTTGGGAGCTTGCATGAAGTGAAGCAAACACCTTGGTCAATTTTCCAGAGTTCCCACTGTTCATACTGGTACTACTTTGACCCATTCTTGGTTATGTTAGTAAGGAGTGGATATACCATAGGGAGGAGTTCAGCCTGTACATATGGCTCTTCCAGGACAAAGCCATATGACACGGATGAGAGGCAAGGCCTCAAATTTGCATAGCATCTGGACAGATGTGGATCCTGTTCTTCAAGTGAACAGGACTGTTGTTTCCTGAACCTATTGGAGCCATGTCATTTCATAGGATTGGGCAAATAATTTTATGTCTTGCACAGGCTTGGCATGACGCTAAGATATGCCAAGACAAGTCCCTTCCCTACAGAATTTTGATTCCAGGTGTGATTTCTGTACTGTGGACTGTGTGTTTCAGTTTTTCCCTCATTTTGGCTTCCAGGGTGTCCCTCACCACCAGCTGCCTCCTCAGTACCAGAAGATTGTGGAGAGATTGAAGGTTGTAGAGCAGGAGATCTCTGGAGGAGCCATGGCTATTGTGGCTGTTGTTCTCAACAACAAGCTCTATATTGCCAATGTGGGTGAGTTGTTTTTTATCAGCAGCTCAGTCTAGGTGTTTCTGAGGATGGCTGTGATTCTGGGAAGTAAAAGAAATTTGCATGTGGGGGACAGTTTCTTTGCTCTGTGGCCAAGAAATGATATGCTTGTTACTTACAGGAGCATTTGATATCAGCCTGGCTCTTTATCTCTACAGATGTTGGGTGATGCAATGTGTTATGACCAAAGAATGGAGAGAAAAAAGGGCTGAGAGGCAGTAGTGCAGGTTCACTGAGAATTTGAGAGCTTTCTTGTGAGGTACTGGTTCAGGCCTTATTGAAGAGCTGCCTAGCTATGCTGCTAGCAAGGCTACTTTTTGGAGATAATCATGAGACAGCACATGAGGCTTTCTCTTCTTTTCTGCCTTTATTCCCTTCTCCCATTCCTTTTCCATTTGGATATGTTCCCCCTCTTAACAGCAAAGTTATCTGGTGTTTCATCTCATTGCTCTCACTTCAGGTACCAATCGGGCACTGCTATGCAAGTCCACAGTGGATGGGCTGCAGGTGACTCAGCTCAACGTCGATCATACAACAGAGAATGAGGATGAACTTTTTCGCTTCTCCCAGCTGGGTGAGTGTTGGGTTTCTTGTTCTGATCTGAGAATCCCTCCATTTATCTGAGGCACCAGGAATGACTCAAGCCAGTGGAAACAATAAATGACCACAAAAAGAAGCTTATTGTGTTTTCAGTTGACAAGTTCAGTGCTTCCTCTTTCTGCATATCTGGCTATTGTGAGGCTACAGAATTGGTATAAGTTCAGCTCAATGAACTAGCAGAAAACTACCCTTTTTTTTTCAAGTGTTTTGTGTCCAACTGCCAAACTGCCATTGATTTGCCCTCCAGCTGTGTGATTGCTGGAGTCAGTAGGAAAGCAGGAGTGCAAAGCACACAGCCAGAGGGCAGAAGCGGGATGGACAATATCTGACTGCTTCTTTGGAAGCAAACCACAGTTATGCTGGGTTAATTTCTGTGTGCTGCTGCACCCTCAGGATGATGTGTTTCAATATGCCTTTGTACAGGCTGCTACAAAAAAGGCAGCTACACTTCAGACAGAGCCAGGCCAAGCACTAGCATTTGCTGCTCTCACATCAGTAACTGCTGAACTCTTAATGCTGACATTTTGCTTTAGGCAATTTGCCTTTTCCCTTACAGCATTTGATATGCTTTCTTTCTTGGTCTAGAACTAGCCCAGACCACTTGTGTGATTGCTAATACCAAATTCTTCTTGAGATAGTTCTGTACCTTTAAGTAGATCATAAAGATACAGACAAGTTCTTAAAGAAGAAGTTCACTTTCTTTATTAGGTTCATCTGGTAGATACATTCTTATGTGGTGAGGCTGTTGATGTGGTAGTTTTCTGCTGCTAGGTCTTGGTTTGTTCTATTTCTCTTTCATTTCCTTTTTTACTTATATTCTTGCAGTAGGGGTATGTGCTGTGAAAGAGAAGATTGAATACAAGAATCTAGGAAAAGAGACCCTTTGACTGTCTTTCTACTGCCAAAAATGCAGAATTTGGCTACAGTCTGTAGCAAAACAGGGGTCTGGTAGAATCACTGACTTTAACCTGGCACAGCAGTCGCTCTCCTGCTGTCAGTCCCAGCAGAAGGGAGAGCCTGTGGAACAAGCCAGTGAGCACAGGCTGTTTTGAGGGCCCAAAAGAGGTTGTAGGGTTAGGCTGAAGCACAGTGATAAGAGGTAGCGAAGATGGCGTTTGTCATGATGGTGCCTATGTTGGACCTCTCCTGGGGGAAGGGAGGGAAAGGTCTTACGCCTTTGTGGCTCTTCATCCAGCACATTGCAGCTTGTTTAGTGCTCCAGCAGTGCTGCTGTGATTTAGACACAACCTCTCTGGCATTCTGAAAGCCTCCCTGTGTTTGTGTCTGTCGACAGCATGTATGCCCCTGCCAGGAGCTGGCAAATGAGCCAGGCCATGTTGGTGAGTCAGCTTTGGTCTGCAGCAGATGGCAGAGTTGTGTCTTACTGCTGGGGTAGGTGTGGAGCCATCTGTGCAGTGAGGCTTGGTTTGACTCAGAGGGAGAGTTTCAGCTGAACCCCTGCCTTCACCTTGTCCTGAGGACAGTCATCCCTAGATAAAACCTCAAAATAACATTTTCTGCCTGTTAGCTGTAGGTATAACCAGGGAAGGGGAATTGCCAGAACAGCCCAGGTAAGTGGCTCATCTGCTCTGAGTCCTGCCTTAAATAGTAGGGGCATCCAGATGGTTCCTGTTAGAACCTTATTTGAGATGGGATTCCTTCTTAGCCCCTGCCAGAAGTATATCCCCTTAAATATATGTAAATAAGTACTTGTCTGGTTGTTGTCCTTATTTTAGGAGTAGCCCTCATCAGTTTCAGCACCTGAGAAAATTCAGTGCCTCTTGTAGGTAGTTCTCCTTTCCTCCCTGTGCAGTCTAGTGTACTGGTGAAACAGTCATGTGGAGTTTAGGACCAGGGTTCAGTAAGAGGCAGAAATAAAAGCAGAATCCTTCACATACATATTTTTTTTCCCCTTTCTGCCTTTTTCCATCACACAGTCCAGAACAGACAGGAGCAGATGTTCCCCTGCCTTTTCAGCGAATGCCTGTGCACCCAGGCCAGCTCCCACCGGTGGCTTTGGACCAGGATGTGGGCTTTGTCTCAGGGCCAGCCCTTGCATTCAGAGTGTGCATGCTGAGCTGTTTGCATGCTGGGCTGTGTACATCTCTCTCTTCCTCTTTCCTTCCCAGATAACAACTGATGAAAAGGTGTCCCTTGGAACACAGCAAACTCCTCTTCCTTTTCTCCCTGTTGGGCTCCTGATGATTCTTTGGCATCTCGTATTGTCTTACAAGTCACTCTAGCTGTGGATATTTCTTTTCTCATTCCTGACAGTGTAAGCAAAGGAAGTCCTGCAAGTTTCCCAAAGTCAATTAAATCTTTCTGTTTTCAATCTGGCAGGCTTGGATGCAGGAAAAATAAAACAAGTGGGAACTATTCGTGGACAGGAAAGCACTCGGCGAATTGGAGATTACAAAGTCAAATACGGCTATACTGATATTGAACTGCTCAGGTCAGAAAAACTCAGCTTTGTGGTTTCAAGCCTTGCTTTTCTTTGTGACCCCTCCATTCTTATCTACTATGTTATCATTAAATACTAAATAACACTGTCTCTTTCCAGTGCTGCTAAATCAAAGCCCATCATAGCGGAGCCTGAAATCCATGGAGGGCACTCACTGGATGGGGTGACTGGCTTCTTGGTGCTCATGTCTGAAGGGCTCTACAAGGCACTGGAGGCAGCTCATGGGCCTGGGCAGGCCAACCAGGTGAGCCTGGGAAACATTCCTTTGGCTATGGACTCGCTCCAGGGGTGTCAGCTGCTCTTGTACACACCTTGCTCCTCATCTGCCCTGTGAGTGCTGGCCAGGTTGAACACCTGTGTGCCATCCCATCCATTTCCCAAGCCAGTTCTTCTGGGCAGCTGCCTGTCCCTTAGGAGTGGCCCTTAAAGGGAATGTGATGATTCAAGGGCACATATGAGCAGGAGAGATTGGGAAGCATCTCAATCATATGAATTGCCATAAAAACTCATAGATCGGATGGCAGGAAAAGGTTTCCTGCAAAATCTCCCAAACATCCTTCCTCTTGGTTTTTTTTTTTCTTTATCTTCTGTGTTCAGGAGATTGCAGCCATGATAGCCACAGAGTTTGCCAAGCAGACATCACTGGATGCTGTGGCGCAAGCAGTAGTGGACCGGGTTAAGAGAATCCACTGTGACACTTTTGCCAGTGGTGGGGAGCGCTCCAAGTTCTGTCCCCGCCATGAAGACATGACGCTGCTTGTGAGGAATTTTGGGTACCCCCTGGGTGAGATGAGCCAGCCCACGCTGACGCCAACACAAGGTATGTTGAGAGGAGAATGGAACAAAATGGAGGGTGGAAGATAAGGTCTCTTGATCCATTCAGCACTATCCTAACATCAGGAGAGGAGATACTTGGTGTATAAGGAATTTTCATATTAAAGGGATTATTGGCTTCTGAGACCTAGTCTGTGACAATTTGGCAGAATACAGTACAGCGTCGAAGAAAGCAGCTTAATATAAATTCTTGGGTTCTTTGGCCTTTCTTTGCCATTTGCACCCCCAGTCATTCGTGTCTCAGCCACATTTTATAACACTTGTTTTCTCCCTTAGGAGGCCGTGTCTACCCAGTGTCTGTGCCGTATTCCAGCTCCCAAAGCACAAGCAAGACGAGCGTCACACTCTCTCTTGTCATGCCTTCCCAGGGCCAGATGGTCAATGGTGCTCACAGCAGCTCAACGCTGGATGAAGCCACCCCCACTCTCACTAAGTAGAAGTCCTCTCTTGCTACCCATAGTTCTTCCTTGTGCCTCACACCTTGTAAAGTGATTGAAAAGTAGAGAGAGACCTGTCAGTTACCTGTCAATCATTCCCTTATCTGGAGGGTGGCCCTCATGACTGCAGTATTGACAGCCAGCATAATGTGTTAGCTGGAAAGCAGTTGTGTGAGGAGTGGGAATGAGTAAAGTGAGCAGCTCTGAAGCCAGCCCTGGCAGCATGCCCTGGGGAGCATCATCTGCTGTTCTTTGTAGAGGGCACTCTGGCAGCGAGCAGCCATTCTCCATGCATCTTATGTGCCATGTGGGTGTCCTCTGTTTTAATAAGGAAGAGGTCACCTGTAAGGCTGCTGGAGAGGCTGCACTGCACAAGTTGGATTGCTCACAGACAGAGACTGGGGTAAATAAAAAGGATAAAGGTTAGAACTGGATCTTGTTTGGGTCCACTTTGCAGAATCATGCTAGTTAGCAGTTATGGTGTAGGTTCAGCCTTTGGCTCAGGGTGGTGTGTGTACATGCTGCAAAATGAAGAAAGCCTCTGGTTATTGTGTTCTGGTAGCTCCAGAAACAATGAGGCTGACGCACTAGAGCTGTTTTGGCTGCAACACAGGTCACGCAAGAATAGCTTTCCTTGCTGCCAGACTCTTCCCGTAAACCTCTCTGTATGGGTATGGAGAGGCCAGCAGAGTGCATGCCTCTTCCCCCCAGTTATTTTTCCTGCTGTCTGTCCTCTGTTCTGTGGATGCCTGGTTGTCCTTAAGGCCTTCCAGATAAAAATGAATTGGATGTCTTTGGGTGTTTTATCAGTTCCAAGCAGTTCTCAACATTTCTAGTGCTCTGATAGTGCAAGAGACAGCTAAAAAGTTGCAGTTTGCTAAGGATAGCTTGATCTGTGAAGAAGTTGGCGCTTGTTCTCATTCTTTTCTTGTCCAAAGCATTAGATGGAGAAAATAAAGATGCTTGTGTTCACTCTCTCTCTCTTTCTCTCCATAGCCAAAGCCCAACTGTGACTCTCCAGTCAACTAATACTCACACACAAAGTAGCAGCTCAAGTTCAGATGGGGGTCTCTTCCGCTCCCGGCCCACTCACTCCCTCCAGCCAGATGAAGATGGGCGTGTGGAGCCCTATGTGGATTTTGCAGAGTTTTACCGGCTTTGGAACATGGACCATGGTGAGCAGGGAGCACTGACTGTGTCCTAAGGTGGAAATCTGCCTCCTGCAGCCACCCTGCACTCAGCTGCGTGAGCAAAGACTGAGGCAAGACTGGGAGCCCTCCACTGAGGACTGTGTTCTGCTGAGAGTTAACTCCTATCCAGAATGTGCTGAACACTGGGCTGGGGAGCGTGTGCAGTGCTCTCCACACACGTGTTGCCTGTGCCAGGCACCCGGTCCTGACCAACCTCGTTCCCTCAGGAGCCCTGTGAATAGGGGAAGGGGTCTTGAATGCAAATAAAGATGCAGAGAAGGCGTCCTCTGGATAATGCAAGAGTAGGGGCCCGTACAAAGGCTGTGTGCGTGCGTGTGTAGGTGTGCATGTGTGTGCCTGTGTGTATGCGAGCTGTCATAATGTTTCCACGACTCGATTTCATAATGCTGTGATTCCAGTGTTCAACTCCATAGAAGATACCTCTATTTTGCAGAATAAATAACTTATAGCTACACTCGTTGACACCTCTGTGGCTTGCTCTCTTCCTTACAGAGCTGTGTGTGGGTGTGACAGCTCTTCCTGGTGACACCCTCTGCTCCCCCAGAACAGGGGATTGTACCTTGCGCCAGGCAAGCTTCTGTTGTAAAAGTGGCCTGAGCCCGTGCATGTGACTTAGAGGGTAAAGTCTTTGTCCCGTATTTACTTGTTTGCTGAGCTTTGATGCTGGATTATGGCTTAGAGTTAAACTATACATTCAGATTATTGTTTTTTGTAGGTAAAATGCACATTTAGGCCATCTGGAAAGTTGCAGAGGGCAGGTGGAGTTTGTAACAGGGTTTTCCTGTACAGGCTTCTGGTAGTGCGCAGCAGGAAGTTATGGGTTGACAGAACGAAAACTATGTAAGGATGCGGCTGCCTTGAAGATGCAGATGTGCACCGTGAGCTGGGCAGTGAGGAGAGGACGGGTTCTGTTGATCTGCTCGTTTCGCATCGCGTCCGGGGAGGCCTGGGCTAGCTGACGGAGCGGAGCTTCCTCTTCAGTTCAGGCTTCCGACGGCAGGCGGCAAGCGAGCCTCTTCCCGCTGCAGCCGTTCCCCTCCGCCTGCCTCGCTGCCCCCCAGGGGAAGGAGCCTTTCTCCAGCAAACACGGAGATGCCGCAGAGCCCGGTGCCCCCGCGGGGAGTTACGATAAGGCACTAGGCAAACCAGGAGAGGGCTAGAGCGATTACTGTAGAAAAGGCAAGTGAGGGACCCGGCCTGCCCTCCTGCCTGGATGCATTTTTTGCTTCCAGGCTGGTCACCTTAGGGAGGAGGAGAGGAGGGGAACGGATGAAGAGCAGAGGATGCTACTTCGAGGCCAGTGTGTAGCAAAGCACTGGTGCATGTAGGTTCAAGGTTCTTGTGATGTGCCAGCTTAGAAAGGAGAAGAGAGGGATTTATCCCTTTGGATAAATCAAACAGCACTGAGTGCCCCGAGGCAGGATCTGAGTTCACTGAGAAATATGTGGGCAGGATCAGAGAGAGCAGTGAGAAACGACTGCTTCCTCAGAAAGCACAACAGAGATCCCTTGCACATAAAGGGGTGGCTCTGCCACTGCCCCTTCCACGTCCTGCTAGCACAGCTCTGCCCTGCAGCGTTTCCTGTGAATTGCCTAGGGCTTTTGGGCTGCCTGCAGAGGCTCTTACTTCCCTGCCCTCTTGTAGTCCCAGGAAGGCTGGGTGTCCTGACCGTGCCAGCAGAGGCACCTACCATTGAGACCCTTCCAACTCTGCGAGGAAAGTGGCGTTTTGTGGGATGGAGGGCAGCAGAGTTTTGTGAGGTTTGGTGCCTGGTCCCTGAGGCTGACCAAGGCAGGGGCTGGCAAACCTTACCCATGGCCTCTGCCTTGTGAGGAGCAGCGAGTTCAGGTACCTGAGCTCAGCCTGGCCTTGTTGTCCAGGACTGCTCCGAAATGTTGTTTGACCTGGGGATCCTATCCTCTTTTCCAGGTTGTTGTATGGCTATTTAATAGGATGGTTGGAGCCTGGTATGGACTAAAATGGAGTTGAAGCTGTTTAATCCTATTCTGTGTTCCCTAACCTGGCACAGATTTCAATAGCTGTATAAACAAGCCTTTCTTGCTTATTCCCCTATCCCATTTATCTATGGTATTTGCTAACTTATACCGAGAACAGTTCCAATGGGAAATATTCCAGCCTGTGGATGCTCCAGATAAAAGTTTAAGAATTGCCAAATGCACTTATATAAAGCAGAACACGCAAAACAAACTTCTTCTTTGGCATACTTACCAATTTATGAAGTATAAGAAAATAAAGTGGGTAGGAGCGGGTGGATCATGCTAAGCTGCGTCTTTACGGCCACTGGGAAAAAAGACAAGGAAAATAGGTTTTCCGTACATGCAATATAAGCTGTGGCTTAGGAGTCCAGGTCAAAGAAACAAACAGAACATTGTGTATGGGGGAAGGAGGCTCATAAGTGAATGCTGGTATTTAATATTGTCCTCAGGGAGCAATGGGAAGATGCAGGCTATAACAACAGTGGAAAAACCTCCTCTCCCCTGCCTCTTTAAAAGGAAGGAGTGGATGGGAGAGGACAGAACCAGAGTGATCTGGAGAAACAAGAGCAGGGGCTTTTTTGCAGTGTGGTGAAATTCAAAACCACTCGAAACATAAAGTCCTAGTCAGAAAGAGAGAAAAACAGTGCAGCTCTGCACCATGAGACTGCTGGAGAGGAGCTGGTAAATTAAGATCTGAATATGGAGAGTAAGTATGCCGTAAAGGCAGCTAATAGTGTTTTTCAAGAGCTATCCCCTGTGAGACGAGGTTAGAAATGAGAAGCCCTGTCCCTGGAACAGGAACAGCAGGGATGCTCCACATGCCCCATCTTCAGGTGCTGGCTAAAGGTTGTTAGAGGTGCTCAGGATGTGGCTGGTGAGACAGGCAGGGAGAAGGTGCCAGTCCCCGTGCTCATGCACAGGCAGCAAGGTGAGTGGGCAACAAAGCTGAAGCAGTGTGCTGAGGATTCGGCAGGGATGCTGATGATGCAAGGACTCGAGATGCCCTCCTGGGAAGGACTGAAGCCACGTGCACCTCCCTGCATGCCAGGGGTGTGGAGAAAACCCAGCAAAGACTGGAACGGCCTTTGTAGACTCCCTGCTGCCTTTGAGGACCTCCAGAAAGAGCTGACCAAAAGAGGCGGCCATGTCAGGGCTGGTTTCAGCACAGAGCTGAAGACGTATCTCTGTCCTAAGCCATCCTCAAATGCCCTCCCCTAGCTTGTGCTCTTACTCCTGTTATCACTCCGTCAGGTGGAGGTGCCTGGGTGAGAGACAGGAGGTGCCCCATCACCCCTCTCATCCCTAATGTTCTGTCTTCCCCTGCTTCTCCCCTGAGAGCCCTTTGCAGCAGTCCTGCGGGGAGCACTCCAGTGCTAGTGGAGGGGGCTCAGTGGGTGTTGGTGAGATGCCTTTTTGCCATCCATGTATCCTGTGGTCCCAGGAAAAGCGGGGTGACCTCTGCAGCACTGGAAAAGCATGGTTTCCAAAAAGTGCTTGGCAGGGTCATGTCCACTGGAGTCATGGAAGTGAGACATCGGAGAGAGAGCTGGAAAACCCCAGGCTGCCTTGGGGTGTGGGGTTCTGCAGTCCTGGGGTGTTCTTCAATGCCACCTAAACTTGAGTTCATCTCTGCTGCTGAAGGATCACCGGGCACGCTTTTATTTTAAGCTCTCCATTAGCTGAGCAGCACACCCATTTATAACAAAATCTTTAAATAGTGGAAGGAGAGCCAGGCAGGGTCATGGCCATTAGCACTAGCTGAGCAGTTAGTGCTCAGCTCTGGTACATGGTCTGTGAGCAAGTCACACAGGGCTTGGGTTTTCTTCAGCATCTGAGGCAGCAGCTGAAACTGACACAGAGTCCCAGACTGGTTTGGGTTGGAAGGGACCTTAAAGCTCATCCAGTTCCAACCCCCTGCCATGGGCAGGGACACCTTCCACTAG
>JBCJKH010056152.1:42134-72002 GCA_039877255.1 Loriculus beryllinus
CACAGCTTCTCTGGGCAACCTGTGCCAGGGCCTCACCACCATCACAGGGAAGAACCTCTTCCCAACATCTAATCTAAGTCTGCCCTCTGCCAGTTTAAAGCCATTAGCCCCTGTCCTATCACTACATGCCCTTGTATGTCAGATAATAGATTGCTCAAAGCTATTTTCATTGTCCAGATGGTATATACATAAATGGCTAAAAAGAAAGCTGATGAAAAATTACAGGAACATGCTCAAGATAAATCTCTACTTGGAGTGGCAGCAGTACCACCACAATACGGAAAGCTAAAATGGGCTGGTTTATTCCCATTTACCTCTCAACACTTTGTTGCTTTCAGCTCACCTGGACTTTCCAATAGGGAAGAGGCACATGGCGAGTACCACTCCGTGCCACCAGTGCTTCCTGGACCATGCAGGGGAAATACAGCATTCTCAAGCAGAGTCTCTGATCCCTCAGCTGCCATGCTCTGAAGAGAGAGGAATGTGTCCTCTTCCCTCTTCTTTTCTTTTTTCCCCCATGACATTAAGGTTTGGAAAGTGCTAGGAGATAGCAGCAGAGTTTGTGGCACCATTGAAAAAGATGCCACAGTTGCCTTCCTGTTGTTGTAGGATGGAAATAGGCATAGTTGAAGGGTGATGCTGCTTAAAATAGATAATTTTTTTAATGTGATGGCTAATAGGTATTTATATATAATAGTGTGATATTTTCTTTCCTAGAAATTCTGAGGAAGGGCTTTAGAGTAATCCTGTATAGTTCATTACTCAAGTGAATTGCCTTTCTCTGGTTAAGAGCATTGCTGGCATCCTAAAATGTCAGAGCTGTTAACGTGAGTTGCAAATAAACCACCAGGGATGTGTTAGGTATTTTAAATCCTATTGCTCTTTCTGTAAGCATAGGAATGCTATTTGGAGTATTCTGGCTAAAATTCAGCACAAGTACTTTTATTCTGCCAACTCCAATCCCCTCCTGGAGTTTCAAATGGATACGATATTTATCTTCACTTCCCGTCTTAACTATTGTGTGTTGTCGCTGTAGGTTGCTAAACAACTGCTGTCTCATCAGTGGCTGTGTTTTGCTGGCAAATAAAGTGAGCCCCATGTGCATATGAACCGTAAAGCTATTTGGAGTCCTTGCATAAGAACCCCAAGATGCATGTAAGCTGTTAATATTTATTATGTAGAGCTGAGAACATCACTGAAGATGGAGGGATTAGAGTAACTGAGTTCAGGCTGCTGAACAGCCAGACAGAATGGAAGAGAAAACAGATACCCTGGAGGAATAACAGCAAAAAGCATGAGGAATTTTCTGCATGCAGGATTAGACTCCAGTGGAGCATGGAAAGAAAAAGCCTGGGAATGCTCCGGAGAGCCAGGGCAGATAGGATGGGTGCAGTGGTACAGCTTCTTGCTTGGAGATGAATCTTCCCCTCTCCACTTCCCTGAAACAAGTCACAGCTTAACCTCAGGATTGCTGGGCTGCAAACAGCAAGAGCCCTGTAAGAAGGGACCTGGACACAGCAGGAGGCAGGTCGGAGAAGGTGTCTCCAAGGTATGTGAGAGAGGACTCGATCTTCCAGATTGTGCAATGCCTGGGCATTGGCCTTCTCTCTGCTAGGTGTTTACAGAGTCTCCTAACCTGTTTTCTCTCTTCGCCTCCTCTGCTAAGAACGGCGTGACCTAGAAATTGCATTTCTTCTGCTGGCTTTGCCTGAGCTGGGCAAAGAGCTTTTCTCTGCCTTACAAAAACCAAGTGACAGTAGGGAGCAACACCAGCCCCTGTCAGTGGAACAAAGTCCTCAACAAACCAGATGCCTTGGTGTTCAAAGTACTCACAGAGAGGAAAGGCAAGGCTTGGAGAGCCAGAGGGTGCGGAAAGGTGGCCAACCTTACACCTCCCTATGTAGAACCCACAGAAACACTTCTGCACAAAGCTCCTGGAGCCAACTAAGCTGGCTAACAGCCACCAAATGTCTCAGGAAGCCACTGAGGTTTGTTTCCAAAGGCAGCCACAAGCCCACTCATCCAAAACTGAGCTTCCTAGAGGTAGTTGGGCATTTCCGAACATGCAGCGCAGGGCTCCCAACCGAAGCGAAATCAGGCAAACACGGCTGCCTCTGACCTCTGATGAGAGTGGTTGCTTTGGAAAACTCAGGACTCCTTTCAAAGCTCAGGATCAAAGCCGAGCTGTTCGTGGTTTTGTGCATCAGCGATTTGGAAAGTCCCTTGCTCCAGCCAACAGCAGCTGGCAGCCAAAGCAGAGCAGGTAGCCTCTGGCTTGCCTGCGCGCTGCGGTCTCCTCTGCCCTCTTCGGTGCCTGAGCTGCTCGACCCCTGTCCTGCCTGCAAACCTGCCCAGCAAAACAGCCAAAACCCTGGTGCCTCCATCACCTCCAAGGCAGCTGGGCACGGTTCCCCTCCCATGACCCAGGAGGGGGTTCTTTCACATCACCATCACGCAGACAGGGACCATATGAGGAGGGGAAGAGCTCGGGTGCCTTGTCTCAACCAGATCTCTGCTGCACACCCACTGTGCAATCCCTGTGCGAGGGGCACCAACCTCCCTGTGTCAGCAAAGGGGTGCCTTTGAGCCTAGTTATAGGAAAAGCAGAGCGAATTGGCCAAGTCACCCTGTTTTAGCCTCAGTTAAAGGTTTGCTGTGTGGATGCCTGCTGCGTGCACATGTGAGGGTAGAAATGAAAACTCATCTCTGAATGGGCTTGCCCAGTGCTGCTGATCCTTTCAGCCTGAGGGCTGGCCCTCCCATGACCCACGGCATTTTCCAGATGCAGCCACGCACCATATGGAAAGGGAAGAGGCTCTTCCCTCTGTTTGGAGCGAGAAATATGCAGAGAAGTGTATTTCTTTTGTTTTCTGTGAGCTTCGGAGCTCATCCCCAAAACACTTTGAGCTCTTAAATGTAAATGTGAGTCAGGCACTAAGGCAAAATAGCTTTTGGATATGAATTCTTCATCTAGGTAGTTCAATAATTTACTGAACTCCCCCCTCTAATCCGAATATGTTCTGGAGCCAATTCTGCTTTTCCTTATTGTTCCTGTCATTACCTCTTCCAGGATTTCTCAGCTGCTGCCGTGAGAAATATCCAAAATAGCTCCACAAGGGACTTCTCTGAGATCTGAAGCCTTGAAACAACAACAGCACACACACAAGAAAAAGGCTAGATGGGAAATGGAAAAGGTGAGGAGACAAAACCAACATGCAGTCAATAAAAGCTTTCAGAGAAGAGATAAGAGCAACAAAACACAGACTGGCTTACTGCTCGCTAAAGGTGTGATGGGAATGAAAAGAGCTATTGCAAATGTCTGGAGGGGGAAAGAAATTAGAGAAGTGTATCTATTAGTAAATGAGTGTGTGAGCGGATTATTCATGGCTGCAAATATCTGAGCTGCAGAAGTGCTACTTTTTTATTTCTAGCTGCTTTTTGTGGCAAATTAAAGAATTTTGAATAGCAAGGAAGTAATTAAGACCTAATGAAGCAACTTGTGCCTGCCACTGCAGCAAGGAACTTAGCAGCATCCCTCACAAACTCCACAAGGCTGTTCACCTGGATAAAGTTACTGCATATTTGCAGAACTGCAGCTTAAGGCAGCATGAAAATACCGGAACACAGAAACAAGGTACCATATTCAGTGACTGAGCGGGGATGTGTATTAGCTGATGCCCTTCACTGTGGGACTTTGGTTTTCGTAAGTCATCAAGGTCTTGCAGCTCATCCTGCATCAAGGTCCTGCAGGAACCATCACTGTCATCTCCTTGACCCCCAGCAGTGCCCCTTGGAGGGGTGCAGGAGGACTATGGAAGCGAGGTGGGCAGCAGCAAGTGCCTGTGATTTTACTGCCATTGCCAACCCCACCACAAAGCGGCTGTTAATTGTTATGCTTGGCACCTCCAGGCAACCTGGCTACATCTGGTCGGCCGCCTGCCAAGTGTGCGAGCAAACGTGTAGTTCTGGGGAGACACGTTGTCGCGCTAATGGTCTTATGTGGAGCTTTAAGTAGAGTGGGGACCTGCAGCTCTCCAAGCAGGAGAAGCATTCCACTCTCCTCTAATTAGGCTGATTTCTTGAACCAGGGCACTGGAGCGGGGCTGTGATTCATGGAGGAAGGGACGGCTCCGCAGGCTGTTTGCCAAACCCGCTGCGGGTGAAGGAAGGAGGTGACTTAGCAGGAGCCCCCATGCAGGGGAGCTGGAGGCACGCTGCCACACCGAGCCTTCTGCTACAGCCTCTCCTACAGCCACCGCTGGTTTTGTGGCTCTTAGGCAGCCAATACACCGTGGCACAAGCCAAGACATGGAACAGGGGAGAGACGTGAGATCCAAATGTTAGCCAGGCTCTGTATACACTGGGGAAGCCTATAGCAAGGGAATGAGGGTAGTTGCCAGAAGAAGAGTGGAGATCAAGAGAGGAGAGAAAAACACGTTGTGACAAACTTCATTTGAGAGGTGGCTGATGGTTACTGAACCACCGGAGTGTGGTGGCTTCAATGGGAAATTTCAGCAGAGAATATAAGTATTTCTGTATTTCTGAGCAAAGAAAAAACTGGCATGGCTATAAATACAGCCATGTGAAAGCACGCTGCCTGGAGGGCCTTGCAATGATAAATGACTGCTGAGTGCTATTTAGGGCACGGAGGCCTAAGGAAGTGCCAGAGAACTAAATATCTAGTCAAGTCTTGGCACCTTCACTAATGAGTTCAAAGGATGATTGCAAAGGGAGCAGCTCCAGGCTCCCTACTGATCCATGGCTGGTGAAGTCCCCATCCTGGAAAACAGCTCTGAGAGGCACAAGCTGCAGCAGTGTCACTGCAGAAACTCCCCCAGGCAGCAACAACACGGTGATGATGGCCTCATTAGGAAGCACATTCACTATAATACATTAAGCAGATCATTTAGGGTAGGGATGTGTGTCCAGGAGGTAGCACAAAAGTGGGCTGTGGTATGTAGAGTTGGTTGCGACAACCCATCCGAACGTTAGGAAAATATAATGGGCATTGAAACCAAAAGGATTTGATGGGATGCACCATGTCGGACAGCCTCTGGTGAGAAAGCCTTATGGAGCTGGGCTGTCCAAGCAGCCTGATCTGCCAATCACTCCATGCCCAGTTTCAGTCCCTCTACTAAGTCATGGAAGGGTTTTCAAATCAGAGTGATTCCCTGTCCAAACACCAATGAAATTCTGACTTGTTATTCCTGTCTGGTATGTAAACACATCTCGAAGGGCTGCAGTGGTGAAGGAGAAGGAATCTCCTTTCCAAGCCAGCTCCCTAGCAGGGATCAGCAGCTGTGCTCCCTGGGCACCAGCCCTGCTGTGGGAAGTTGCCGCTCCTGGTCTGTGGGGAAGCAAGGAAAGAAGCAGCTCTGGAGTTTGGTGTTTGAACTCACCTCAAGCCGCTGACGCAGCTTTATTACTTGGTGGGCTGAACTGTGAAGCATCCCTGTCCTCCTGCCTGCCCCCAGGCTGCCCTTTGGCTGTTTTGAAGGAACCAGAAGAAATCAGGTTGAGGAGCTGAGCTGGGATAAAAAAAAATAACCCAGGAGAGAAAAGAGATTAAATGAAAAAAGGTGGTTTTCAGGCAGATCCGTTCCCTAGCTGGACCCAGCGCATGCACTCACGTGCAGCTGAGCTGCTTGCAGGGCTTAGTGTTGGAGCCATTCCCACTGCAGGGGTTGTGCGGTGGACAGCAGGCTGGAGGGGTGCAAGGGGGCCTGGGAAACACAGGCAAGACACAGCACACTCTGCTCAGCCTTGTGGAGCGGGTGCCTTGCCAGGACTGCTTGCTGGAGGAGGTGGAGTGGGGTACACGTCTCTGAGGACAGGGTGGGGATGGGAGGGTGGGGATGCGGGCAACATCCGATTTTGCTACCCTGAGGGTAGAAAAGGGCTGAAGAGAGGAGGGTAGAGAGGGAGAGTGCAGGCACAGAAAGCAGAGGAGGACCCAAGTAACTGGCTATGCTGCTTCTGCTGGTCCTGGCCACTCATGGCAATAGCAAAGGTGGACCAAAGCTTCCTGACGTCAAATGGCTCCAAGAGCTGGTACTTGCCCAGCAGCTGAGGAGGGCTGCACTGTGCTAGCATGGGCTTGGCAGGTCGAGGACTATAAAATGAATTCAGTCCCCTTCTAACAGTTGATACCCAAGGAAAGATGTACGGTGTCCCTGTTTCTGCAGAGCCAAGGACAAAGCTCCCTGATCTCCTGAACTCTGCTTCCGTGCACTGGCTATGTCTGTTCGCGGAGATGTATGGCAATATCTTGCTCATCCCCAGCTCCCTCACTCTCCTCTTGAATCCCCAAATACCTCTAGTTTATCACTCCAGCAGCAGTGGCGTTCCCACGAGGGAGCAAATGCCATCGTTCACTAACCAAGGCGTGTCTGAGAGATTCTTTCTCTCTCCCTTGCTCCAGCTACACTGAGCACACAGGCTGGCTGGGAATGAGAAAGACCAGGGGAGACTGGCCCAGTGGGGGGTGCATTCTCCCTATGGCATTGACTTGCTGCTCCTGGGGAGGATCAACAATGGGGATAGAGTCAATACTGTGTTATCCGCTACATAGGGAAGGCAGCCAGGGCTCACAGGGAGCTGGCAGGAAGATGAAGGAGCTGAAGGGATGCAGCAGAGTTTGCAGTACCTTTATTAAGTGCGTCTAAAACATGAGGCCAAATCATTCATTTATGGTCTGGCTGATGTGCAACACTTTGACCATGGTGACTGCCACCATAGGGAGACCAGACGCCTGTAGAAAGACCACCAGCACAAACTCTGTGCTTGCTGCATTCCTCCTACACCCATGCAAGGTTGGAACTAAATGATCTTAAAGTCATTTCCAACCCAAACCATTCTGTGATTCTGTGAAATACCTGTGAAACACCATACCTGGCCACTGCATTAAAGCAGATACCGGAAGGCAAGAGAGGATGGTAAGGGGGTATGAGGGAGGTATCAGCACCATGATGAATCTTGCTAATTTAGCTAAACCCCTATATTTATTCACTGATCCGTAAGGCCTTGATTAGAGATTGGCTAGGAAGACGTTTGTCTTAGATTAAACACAAGGAAAATCTCGTGCTTCTGAGAAGGCTCTGCTCTGTATCACTCCCAGGTGTTCAAACACCATGAATCAGATCCCTTGATATTCTTGTGTTTGGCTGAAAATAAAAAGAAAATAAGACCAGTTCCCTTCCATTTGTGTTCTGCTCTCCTGGCCCCTGAGGTGCCTTGGGTAGCTTCTCCAGGCAGTTCTTTGCAACTCAAATGGCTCAAACCTCCTAGAAAACAAAAGGGGCAGAGCTGGGAGGATGCAGCTGGGGGACATCTCCTCTTCACTCTCCTTCCCAGCTTGTGATTTCTCCCATTCCATTGATGCTAAATGCAACTTCACCAGGCCTAAGCTTGTTCTGTACTTAAGGCATCTGTGGTATTTTGGACACATGCATGTTCCTCCCACCCTCCAGCTCCTGTGAGCCATCTAATGGGCTACTGCTTGGCCCCGGGTGGGTGAGCACTTCCCCTCAGCACCAGCACATCCGCTCAGCCTTGGCTGTGAGCAGTGGGCTTTACAAGAGTGATCCGGCAGCCCAGGGGCACCCAAACTTGAACTAAACCATGGGAGCATTCCTCTGCATCCCCATCAGCCTCAACCGGGGAAGCAGCAGCCAGGGAATAGCAGCGGATACAAGCCGCTGATCCCTCTTAAACCTGGAGGAAAGCTCCACCAACATCTAAACCCTGCCTCCTTCCACCTGCAAAGATTGTTCACTACAGGAAAAACAGGTTTAAATAAGCAAAAAAGAAAAATAAAAGGGCACTCGAAAGGGAAATAGTTCTGCAAATTGAGACCCAAAGAATCCTGGAGGTATTTGATGCTTGAACGGCTGAATGAGATGCCATTCTGCAAGGAGAAGCATTTGGACTCATTTGTTTATTTAAATTGGCATTGAGATGCTGCTCAAATTTCCTGCCTGCGGCTATCCATCAGCTGGGATCCAGTGCGATGGCAACGGCACTGTAGGCATGGGGGGAAGCAGAGCCCTCCTTGCTCAGTGCCTTCCTCAGGAGGGTCTTCTTCCACACAGCAGTGAGGATAGGTGAAGGAAGGGATGGCATACACCCCAGAACCCCCAAAATTCATCACCCTCTACTCCAGCCAACATTTCCTAAGCGGGATGCCATTGCATGGGCAGCAGTGAGGGCTGGGACCATCCTTCACTTCTTCAGGCTGTGATATTTCTGATAGCACATCAACTGGTGTTAGAACAGCCCAGCATCAAGGAGAGCAATAATTCACTCAGTGGTTTGGCCCTCAGCCAACAGTGCCTAATCAAAGAAGGGAAACCCAGCTCTGGGGCACCTGCAAGATGGGGCAGCCCATGGCAAGTTGCCCCAGATGAATTTGGGAGGAGGAATTAGCAAAAGGCAGGAGCAGCCTGTCAAACCAGTCCCTCCTGAGGGTCTTACAGTGCCGGTAACTACTTATACATGCCCAGGCAAGTCATCAGCAGTCTCCGGGATGGGATGTAGACCCTGTGCAGTGTTGTGGAGCTTGGGCTGGCAGCCCAGACATGCTGCTCTCTCCCTACAGGGGATGCACACAGAATTGGATAGCTGCTTTTTCCACCCTGTGGCAAGCAGGGATGGAACAGTTTTGGCCCTGGCATGAGACAACAGCCAAGAGAAGGAGTCAATAGTGCTCTGGAGCATCCTCATCTCCCAGGCGCGAGACTCTTCACTGGGCAGCAATGGAATGGAAAAGGTGCTGATGGAAAAGGTGCTGATTTGGAGGGATGGGTCCTCCAAATACAGGACCCTCACTGGAGGATCCTGCCAGCTCCTCTCCTGCTTCGTGACCCAAACATGACCACTGCAGCTGGTGGGGACAAAGGGCTGTTGGGGCAGAAAGCAGCAGGAAGTGGGAATTAATTGCATGAGGTTTGACAGGCTCACATAGGACCAGACCACCTCGTTTTTGGCCGACAGCCTCTTCCTGGCCTCTCGCAGCTCAGGATGTATGAAACAGCCTGTGGGTTACTGCAGCCTGTCAGGACTGACCCACAAAGAGAGAGGCAGCTAAGGAAGCAAGAATGGTGTTTCCCATCTCCAGCAGGCCCTAAGCTCAGCTGCATTCAAAGAGAGGTCTGTTGGTTCAAGGTGGAAATAAAAGTGAGCTAAACCCAATCCAGGCTTTGTTTAACCAGGCTACACCCCTTTCTCTGGGGGTCTGCTGACATTGTATGTTGTTTTCCAGACTAATGCCAGACATTTTCTGTGGGCCAGATGGCTTTCCTGATGAAGAGCTGTGATAAAAACCTTACCTGCTCTATCATGGGGCACTTCCTCTTTACCCGCACATAATCCAGGAATGGGCTTTATTTAGTATATTTACAGCTGCAAAGAAACAGCACCTGGGTAGAATGTCTCACCAAACCAAAAGGAAAACCCCACAATTAAAATTCAGCTAAAGAAAACACGTGAAACCCGAGATACGGAACAAATCCCAGCTTGAACCTTCTGGTTCCAAGACCTGCGTGGAGCCCATTGAGCTTGAGCTAATATCTATTCACAACATGCAAGAAGCAAAGACAAATAGGAATGGCCCGGAGCTAAAGTTACACAGTGCTGCATCCGGAGACAGTAACAGCCCCCTCTCCTGCTCCAGCACCCAGTTAGAACACCGGCCCCACTCCCTGTGTACGTGCCTCTGCGGTGCCATCATCACACTCTCCTCATAACTCAAATCCCTTCTTTAGGGAGGGCAGGAACACCACCAACGGGAGCATGCAGCCCTCTGCAAACCTGGGAGATTTCTGGCAACTGGACTTGGGGCTTGGAAAGCATCTTGGTGTATTCCTGGCCCTGTGGCAGCACGGTGGTGCTGGTGCATGTTGCATCCTGAGAGCTGGTGGTTGCACGGAACCATTTCTGCTGTCCCAACACCCAGCTCATCCCCAGCAGGGAGCCAGCTGGGGACCCGGCAGCTCCTGGCCAGGTATTGTGTCCCTCCCATGGCTGGAGGGATAACATGCAGCACCCTCTTAGGTGTTTCTGCCATGGACATGCCCCCCTGCACGTCATTTAATTCTGGTGCTGCATCTAGGGGAAGAAGACGAGCAAGCTCTTTGTAGCATTCAGATGCCATCAGACCTTTCGGTGTCGTTTCCTTCCAGGTCTCACTCTGCTTTCAGGGTGTTTTCTTGATTCTGCATTTCTGAGCCATCAGGAATCCGTCCTGACTTGGAAGATGAGTAAACCTCTGCTGAGAGCTCTGGGGAGCTGCAAGCCCCCAGGCAGGGACCATAGGTTTCCACAAGAACATGTCAGACTGGGCAGAGCGAGAAGCTCACTGCACCAGAACCACATTAGCCCTGCAACGAACTGTCACCCAGAGCTGGGCTTAATAGTTTAGTTAGGTTAATGAGCCAGGGAGAGCTGATTGGGTTCAAGCCCCAGCCATGTGGTTCAGTCACTGTAGTGAGCACCGTGGTTAAGGCAAAGCAGCCAAATTTTGCCATGGGAGTTCTGCCGGTGGTGATTCCGTTCGCCTCCCCGCCTGCACCCATCACCCCTCCCAAGACAGCTCGAATGGCTCTGTCTGGGATGCTTTGATAAGCCTCTGTGTCTCACAGGTACTTCAGAAAAGAGCAGTAAATAAGGGGCTGAGAGGACAGGCACACGAGGGGACAGCAAATGGTGCACGTGTTGTAGTTGCCTGTTGCCACATGTAGACAGCAGCCCCCACCTTGGGGTTCCCTTTGAAGAGACAGGCAGCTGCTGTCCTTCCAGGATGCCCCTCTTCTCCACATCCCCATCTCCCAGGGTGCAGGAGCCATGAGTTAGTCAATATGACCCAGGAGAAAGGCAGGCAGCACACAAGAGTGGTGTGTGACACGCTGGGGTCTCCCTCCTTGTCTCAGCCACTGCCCCAGCCCAGACATGGGCCACGGGGCTGCCCTGGCTGCTCACTACTTGTAAGGGTTGTTTTTTGGATGTAAGCACCCGCTCGTACCTGCCTCCAGCTCTCCTTTGCCAGCAGTGAGGGAGCCGTACCTTTGAGACAGCCCTGTCCAACACTGATAGCTGCTCTCTGCAATGTTATCAAAGGCCTTATCAACACATGGAGCTGGCACTGGTCGGAATGAAATTGGTTTCAAGCCTGTTTTCTTTACAATCCCCTGGCTGGGCATACTTGTATCAGTCACAGGGGCTGGGGAAATCGATACAGCCCCGGTCAAAGCACATTCACTCAGCAGCATTTTAACTCGTCCAGCTGTAAATCCTACCCTGCCTTTGCCTGTGTCAGAGGTTGGATGAGGGAAAGCCGGGTGGCAGCACCCGCTGCGCTCACAGGGGAGGGCAGCTTCAACGTGAAACAGCCTCTTCTTGCATGGGGCTGTGCTCACAGGGGGCTATAGAGCTCCCAGCCATCATCCCCTCCCCAGATCCACTTGCCATGTCTCTGCATGGCTGGGAGAGTTAAAGCCCGTGGCTTTTTGATAAATGGAGTCCTGATGAGACAACAAAAGACGCCGAATCAAGGGAACCTCAGGTCAGCATCAAATGCTAGGAGGGGAGGGCAACGAAAGCAGAAGGGGTAGGTGGACTGGCACCTGACCTGAGAGCACCGAGGCAAGGATGTGGCTTCAGCGAGGCTGTGATGGGAACCATGCTATGGGGAATATTGGAAAGCAAACTCCAGAAAACACCATCCCAGGAGCAATTCTGCAAGTGGATGAGGATGGCTGTAGTTTAATGTGGCTTTTCCACCTCTGACATTAGTCACAATTCAGAGGCTTTGGGGCCATCCCCACACAAGAGGCAGCCAGAAAAAATCCACTGGCTGAGGTAGTCCACATGGTCCTGGCCAGCTGCTGCAGGAAACACCCAGGATCCCTTCCTGGGTGCCCCAAGGCAGATTCTTCCCACTCTCTGTGCTGCTGGCACTCCATAAACACTTCAAGCCCCTACAGCATGAGACAGTTAAGATTTGCTGCTTTGCTATAGCCACACCGAGCTTCCTGTGGTTGCACACACCACGTGCCACCCATCCCTTCACCGCTTTTCTCACCCACTCGCTGCCCCAGCAGCTCTCTGCATCCCTCTGATCGCAGGCAGAGACCATGCTGCTTGACAAACGGTTCTGTGGCTAAACAGCCAAGCTGCAGGTACGTGCAAGGGGTTTGCTGCAAGTTGGGCTTCAGGGAAAGGGGAAAACATGGGCTCCAGGGTTGGGCGATGTGCAGTCTGGCAGCACCTTCCCACACTTCTCCAGGTCTCCTTCTTCAGCCCCAGAAGCTCCTGACTGTTTTAAACGCTGAAGTCAGCCCCCAGCCCCAGGTCAGACCCATACAGCACTGCAATGCTGCAGCTCTGAGGCTTTTCCTCCTCTCTGGGTACTGGAGGTGGCCAGCATCAGCAGCACTGGGGCTCACCCCAGAGGTTGATGGAGGTTAAGGTTCATCTGGAGTGAACGGAAACAACAGAATAAAACAACTCCAAACTGCAGCCACCAGACAAAACACACCACCATGCCATTTTCCTTTCCTCCCATGCTGGTAAAGCAATGCTAAGCCACATCTAAGTATGCCCAGGCACACAGCTGCTGCTCCACTGGACGGGTCTTTGGAATAAGATGTTTCTCAGCATATCCTAGTTTTGGCTGTGGCTATTGCCTGCGACTGCTGGGAGGGAATGATGTGTCTGGAGATACCACGTCTGGTGAGTAATATGACATGGAGATGCTTAGGTCTGGAAGAGGCCCTGGGGTGATGATTGAGGCTGACAAGGCTGGGGAGAGAACGCAATAGTTTTGTCTCCCTCCTCAGCATCCCTGTGGGACCAGGGCTTTCTTCTCTGATGTGTAGGAACAGCTCCATTTTAGGGGGTTTGAAGACTACCTAAGTGGCAAATGAGAAACGCCTCTTTCCTTCACCGTGCTGCCCCTGCTGTCCACATGTGCTTCTCAGCCCTTCCTCAGGAGCTCCCAGCAGGCCAAAACTGCAGCAAGGTGAGATGTGAGGGGCACAAGAGATGGAGCTGCAGCAGGCTCAGAGAAGTGGAGAGGAGGGTGGCTTTGACCTGAGCCTTGATAAATGGGGAGAAATAGAGTGTAGGTGTCTGCAGCACCACAAATTGGGGTCCAGAGAGGTGTGACAGGCGATAGCTGAGGGGTGTTGTGTGTGAGGAGGAGAGGGAAGCGGAGATCACTTCTCTCCAGGCATTTTTTCCCCCTCCTGTTGTGATAATTATGTTTGCAAGACTAAATTAACACTCTTAAGTGTGAAAAGCAGAACTCAGCCCTGGGAAGAAAGGAGAAAACTGCCTCTCTCTGAGAGGACACCTGCTTCTCCTCAACCGCAGCAACAGCTCTGTGCACTCCCAAAGGGGATCTGCTGCACCCAAATCTGTGCACCCAGCATCTTCTCACAGTCCTTCCAGTCTCTGTGGCTGCATCACCCATACAGCTGTGCTCCTTTAGACCTTTTCCTTATCTTTGTTCTGTCCAGTTCTGCACACAGGAAAAACAAAACACACCTCTGGTTTAGTTGTTTTCCAAGGCTGAATGGTGATGACTTGTTGCCCTATGGTCCACCACTGGGAGAGCTGGCAGGTACTGGTCCCCCTGCAATCGGAGGCTAATCCAAGCTCAAGCAGTTACAAGAGCTCAAGAAATGGAGGTAGACAACATTCTCCTTTTCTATCTGCTGTTGCTCCTGAAGGGAAGACACCAGAAAGCTCCCAACCAGGCAGCATTTATTCCACAAGAAGGGTTTTCTGTCACAGTGAGAACAGGTGATTCAGGATAAGAACACCCAGTGACACCAGGACTGTCAGTACCCTCCACTGCATATATGCAATTGCAGTTGGAGACCTCTTCTGCCTTGCTGCAGAAATATCTCTGAAGAAACTTAAGCATGTGCTTTTCTTGCCTACATTTGATTGACTTGCCTACAAATGCTAGATTTGATAAATCTATGTAGAAACATACTCAGCCGATGCCAGGCCAAGTGTTTGCTCATCCTTCCCTTTGACCTTCCTCCAACAAGCCGCCACTGACTTGCTATTATTTATATTTCAGTTGTTCTCAGAGGAAGTGGTAAAAGCCTCGATGCATCAAGCGGTCTAAAGCTGTTCGGCACAATATAGCCCCATGCTAAAGAGTCTGCAGGCTGGAGAGGCATGGCATTAGTAGGTACGAGTGCTGTGACCTGGGGTGGGCAGGATGCTGATAACAGCAGATACCATCACCCCCGCGTCCACCACCTAGGGCGATTGTGCCATGGATGCTGACTGCCTTTGCCCTCCCAGCTGTGGAAAGATTGGACTTTTCAAGTTGCCCGGAATCATCCTACAGCAGGAGATGAGGGTGAAACTCAATCACTTTGCCTTTAAGATAGCAAACTGAAAACAAGCCAAATGCATTTCAGCAAATAATTCAAGGAGCAGGGCTGCCAGAAACCCCTAAGTGAGAGCAAATAATCCTTATCTGGCAAAGTCCTACATTACTTAACACCAGTGCAAATTTAAAGGCATTTGTTTGTTTCTGTTACACACAAGGCATCTTCTCTGGGTGGATCCTCTTATTAGGGTTAGTCCCTGAGTATTTGTACCAGCACTTGTTCATCTTCCCACTTAGCTTGATTGCTGAAGATGGGGATTGCCAGAAAGTGCAGGTTTTTTTCAAATCTGGGGCCTCAGAGTGCTCAGGGATGAGATAAATATCATTGTCTTGTGACCAATGATAGAAATGTCACTTGGTTGTTTTCCTCCCTGCCACCAGCAGTGCAAAACGAAGGGCATCGGATTTCTAGGCTGGTTGGCTCAAAGGAGGACTTTGTTTGCGGAGTTTAGCTCGAAAGGGTATTGAAAGGACTGTGATCCCAAAGGAGGGGGAAAGAGGCGACCTTTTGGTGATCTTCTGGGAAAGTGCAACGGTGAAAGTTCATCTTTGCGACCATTAACTCCCCTCTGTAACTCAGTGTGAAGGAGTTAACCAAATGTCAAATGACTTGCACACAGCAAGCCTGAGAACGACTTACCAGCAATAGCCACATGGTCAAAAAAAAATCACTTAATAGCGACTGAGTGGGAAGTGTTTATAGTTCCTCTTAGGAAAGAACTGGCAGAGTTACCTCCTGCTGTAACAGCAAAACCTTAGGCACAGCCCCTCGCGTGTGAACCGGGTTCAGCCAGAAGTGATGTAGAAGCTCCTTTCTACCCGCTACCCTTGACTGGCAGGTCGGAGCTACCCAGCCCTGCTGGGGTTGGTAAAGCCCAACAAACACTTGACATCCTGCCTGGAGGCTCTTGCCTACACCACCTGCATCTGGTGCTGCCCAAGAAGAAGGAAATAGGGCCATGTCACAGATTCTGGCCACAAAACCCTAAAAACCCACACGGGACAACGTTTTGTTTCAAAGCTTTGCACCTGACAAGACAGCAGCGTGGTCTGGGGAGGTGCAAATCATCACTGGAGCTGAGCACATCACCCGGGAGTCAGCTGCAAACACACAAGTGTGTCAGTTAGCAAACAGGCTGAACCGAGGGCTTGGCTGTGGCTGGGTGCTGTTTTATCTCACTTCTTCCATCAGAGCTCATTTGCATGCAGAGGTTTGGAGGTTTAGACCATTTAAGGTTAACTCATTGCAATATGTTAATCGGCTGCTTTCCCAGAGGAGCAGCTGGTGGGAGTTATGGTGCAAGGAGAGCAGAAGTAGCTCTGCCAGTGGTGGGATGAACTGTCTCTGCCACATGTGTGCCTGGGGTTACTGCATGTCCAGGACATCCCTGCAGTGAGCTCAGCTCCTTCCCAGCCTTGCCAGCCCCAGTGTTGTGTCCTGAGCTCAATCCCTTTCTTTCACCCTGGAATGGAGCAGGAAGCATCGCACATCATGCCAGGAGTGGTGTCCGGCCTGCCAGCAGGCACACAAGGGCACACTCTGCTTCCTCCCTTCTGTGTGTCCCCTATTTCTGCACACCATGGAGCTCATCTGAATTGCTTTGCTGTAAGATCCTTTCCTTGTTGCCAGGTTTGGTTGAAATTGGCCACTGGATTCAAACTGTATCGTGGGTGGCTGATAGACAGGCAGATAGACAACATGATTGTGAGAGCTTCATTTCTCTAAGAAATTGGGCTAAAAATTACTCTTTATCCCAACGGAGCTTGTCCAGCGTGTTTCAGACTGAAGTATGCAAAGCAGAGAGAAAACACTACACAGACAGCAATGGTTAGGGTGCTAATTCGAGATCTGCAGTCAAATTTCTTCCCTACCACAGCCTCTCTGTTTGGCCTCCAGCAAATCACATAATTTTTCTAATCCTCTGTTCCTGTTACATAAAACAGAGCCAAAGGTTTGGGGTTTTTACCTTTTAGAGAGGGTGTGATGGCTAAGTAAATTAGAAACCAGGAAGTGCTTGGATACTACAGGTAAGCCTATAGCCTCAGCCTGAAGTCATCAGAGCACGTAATACCATTTAAACTAATAGTAATAATACTAATAATACTAATAATAATAATAATAATACTTCCGTTGTCTGGACTCACAAACCCAGCACCACATGGGTTTGGAAATAAGGTCCTCCTCGGGAGGAGGTGCAGATACGGCTCGAATGGGGCGAAGGAGGTACCAGCATGCTATTGCATCTGGCAATGTAATAGCACATGCTGAAACAACAACCTTCTGTATCATTCTGCCCCAGGGTTAGCCTGGGGAAGAAGAGCAAAACCTTGTCTTTCCTCACAAAAAAGCTGAAAGGCGAAGCTAAAATTTCCCCAAATCTTTGCAGGGTGTAATAGAGGAGCAAACACCTCCAGGGAGCCTGCGGGAGCTTGCCTCTCTAGTTACGAGTACTCAGCGTGGCAAACGCTGTTTGTCACAGGACAGGGGAGCTGTGGTATTGCAGCTGCCTCTCCAATGTTATTCTGCTTCTAGATTTGTGGTCTGATGTTCCTGAACATTTGCAATCTCTGGATGAGCCCATAAGCCTTTAGTTTTATCACATTAACATGGAAAATTGTTGGCTGTCCTCAAACTGTTCTTGGGAATAGTACATGATGCAAAGGGATAATGTTCTGCAGGTGAAGGAGGTCCAAAATAGCAGTTTTCTTTCCATTAACACCAACAACCTGTGATGGGTGTTCGCTGGCTGAGGGAAATGAATTGATGATTGCTGCCCATCCCTAATAGCACTTATACTCCCAGAGCTGAAATCACCCACAAGGCCAATGCTGTCACTTGCCAGCCCTTTCATAAGAAACAGTTGTGGACTTGATGCAAATTGAAACACAGCTGCCAAATTCCCTCTGGAGATACAGGGGGGGCTCCCTTCAAGCCCAGTTTTCTGCTAGGGACCCAATGGTTGTCCCAGAGGGTATTATCCTGTGGGTGAGCGACCTCGTCCTGGACCCACAGAGAAGAGGATGTTATTGTCTTGCCAGTGTGTTCCCACCAATATGCTCTTGCTGCCATTGAGATGGAGCCTTTTGGTGTCCTCCTCGGTGCACTATTGTGCTCTGCCTCAAAATGACCTTCCTCATATCGTGAGAACTTCACTTGCTGTGTTGTTGTCTTCCTCCTCTGTCCTCGTTCCTTTCCCTCAGTACTTCCGCAATACTCCTGAGGCACTTCTGAATCCAGCTGACCTCTGGCTGTCTTTAGCCATCCTTCTAGCTGAGTATGCAGTGGGGAAAATTCCCCTTCACTTACGCTCTTTGTTTGAGTCCCAGCATGGTCTCCATCTTGGCCTTAAAACTCAAAATTAGGCCAGCCCTTTCCCAAGGAAGCCCTCTCTGGTGCCAGCTAGGTAAGATGAGGAGAATAGGCAAAAGATCCGTCTGCAGGGCAGGTTCTTGTGCATCCCCTTTGGATTGCTGTAAGATCTGCCCAGGAGAACAGAGCTGCTTCTCCCCAGCAAGTCGCCCAGCTCGCCCATCTGATAAATGGCAGGTTGCAGGGGCTTTGGCATCGGTGCCTTCGTTTCAATGCGCTGTTCTGCTAAATTCCCATCAAAACATAAGGAAGGGTGTACTCTGGTTCTGCATCCTTTTGACTTCCCGTTAGCTGTTGGCCGCAAGGGCTGAGGTCTCGTGCTTGCATTTCATCACGTTTGTAGCGGTACCGTTCGGCCTGGGGGGGTTGTTTTGGGTTGGCTTGGCATTAGCTTTCCTTTCCAAAGATGGGCCTGATGGGGAAGAAGGCAGGGAAAAGTTGAATAGAGAAAAGGCAGCTTTTGCGGCTGGGGCGCAGGACCGGGAGTCAGCAGACGCAGGTTCTATTTCTGGCACCGCAGCAAAACTTCCTGGATGTCGCTGGGCAAGGCAGCTCGCACATCCCCACCTCGCCTTGAGCCTCCCTCCAGCCAAACCACAAGCGCTCCTGACCTCCCCCGCCCGCCACGGCACGGGGAGGGACGCTACGGCCACACCGGGGCTGCGAGGCGGCACCGCGGCGCTGCCTCGACCCCGCAGCATCCTTGGGGGTCACCGCCTGGCCCGGCGTTCGCTACCGCAGCCCGCTCAATAAAGCACCCTCGGCCTCGCCACGGACGGCCGGGGCCCCGCCGCCACAAGGCGCTCCTTTGTGCGGGGAGGCGGGGGGCGACCGGGCCGTGCTCCGGGGGGCCGTGCGGCGGCGGCGGCCCCGGGGGGGCGGGCGGGCGCGCCGGGGGAGGAGACTGGCGGGGAGGGCGGCACAAAAGGGGCTGCTGCAGCCCTGCCCGCCGCTGCCGGCGGGGCTCGGCTCCGCATCGCATCCTTTCCCGCGGCCGGGAGGAGCTGCCGGGCCGCTCCGCTCCGCTCCGCGGCGGAGAAAGAGGAGGAGGAGGAAAGCGAAGGAAGGCGGCGGGGGGCTGCGGGCTTGCCTCGCCTCGCCGCGGCCGGCGCCGAGCCATGCCGGGGGGCGGCGGGCGGGCCGGGGGCGAGCGGCAGCCTCGCCCCGCCGGGGGCCCGGCGGGCACCGACGCTGAGCCGGCCGGGGGTGAGTGAGTGAGCGAGCGGGCGGTGGGGCGGCGGGGGGCAGCGCACACCCGCCTTGCACGGGGGAGCCGCCCCGGGGCTGCGGGCAGCAGCGGCGCTGGGACCCCCGTTTTCCCCGGTCCGTCCCCCACCCTCTGCTGCCGCCACCTGCAAGTTGTGCCTCGGCCCGGGGGTGCGGCGTCATCCCCTGCGCGCACTGCCGGGGAGGCTTCCCCGGAGAGCCCCCACCTCCCGCTCCTTATTTATTTATATTAGCCTTATTTTTTATTCTCTTTCCCCGCACCCCCCCCCCCCCCCCCCCCCCATAATCCCGGCACCCCCTGCTGGGGAGCATCGGCAGTGGGGGGGGGGGGGAGGCGGGAGGCGATGCTGCCAGCCCCCTGCCCGCAGCCGCGGGCTCGCTGGGGATGGAGGCACCCTCTTGGCCGGGGCACTGCAGCGAAGGCCCATCTGCTGCCCATGCTCGGCTTGCGAGGAGGGCACGGGCTGGGGATGCGTGCCAAGCCTGCAGCAAGAGAGAAGGAGTAACAGGAGTGTGTGCGTAGGAGGGCAAACATACATACAAACACATGTGTATGGTCAGCATCGAACGGCCCTTCTCCTTCTGATCCCTCTCTGTGTCACATTGCTACAGTCTCCCCGTTGGGGGCTGGCTGCAAAGGGATGTGGGTACCCAAGTTCTCACCCTCCACTCGTACAAGCGGTTTCAGGTCGTTTGCGGGCTGAAAATAGGTGTATGTCCTGCTGGAGTGCCACAGGCTGCCGTAGCTCTTCTGTCCTTGTGAGTTTTGGTCTCTGGGTGAGCGTGACAAGGGTGATGGGGAGCAGGGCATCTGCTGCAGTTCTAGACTTCTTCAGTGATGGAGGGAGTGTGGTGCGGGATGGAGAGCACCCTTAGCCCGTGGTTTTCCTCTGGGGATTTCCTCAGGCTGCTTTTCTGTGTGCCATGTCCGGGTCGTTCCTGAGAGCCCTTCTTGTTTCCCAGAGCCAAAGCTGGGGTCTCACGCTCTCCGTCCCACCCTAGGGCAGAGCCTGGGTCAGGAGAGAGCCTGCCCTGTCTCCAGCACACAGCGTGGGTGCTGAGCACCTCCCTTCCCGGAGAATGGCCCTCCAGTTAACTCCAAATCCCTCCCCTTGAGTGGGAAGTTCAAGCCCGTGAAAACACCCGGTGGCACCACTGTTGACAAGTACAGCTTGAGTCGCTAGGAACCCCCAGCCCTCTGCAAGCTGAATTTCAAATTCCCACCTACTCCTGCCCCTGTCTCCCCCGCTCCGGCAGGGTGTGAGTCAGCAGGAACTTCTCATGTCCCTTCCCCAAAGGGTGGCTCTCGTGCTCTGTAGATCCCACCTGCAGAATGGTGTTCGAGTCCAGCTGTGACTTTGGAAGAAGCGCCTTAGAATCCCTGTTGCCGAAACCTGGCTGCTGCCAGCTCCTCGGAGAAGAGCTGAAATCAAGCAGGGTGTGCTACTGCTTGACCCTCAGAGAGCAGAGAGGCAGAGGAGAGGGGAAACCAGCAGGTTCCCTGTCCTCCAGCACACCTCCAGTTTCCACGGCCCCTCTAAAGACAGCTGTGTAGTGCTGGGAATGTGTCCTCCAAACTGGGGTAGGCAAAGAGTATCCCTTTGAGCTATTCCCGGGGAGCCTCCAGCCTCCCTGAAGTGTTATAAAGCAAGCTTTGAACGAAAGCTATTGCGAACTGCAGAAGAGGAGTGAAGCTGTGACTCTGCCACTGCAGGTCATAAAAGTCCCTTGAAGATTTATAGCTCCTCTACACCCTCAGGTGATTTTTGCAGTAGTGGCAAGAAATCCACTGTGAGGTATAATGTTCTCTCCCTGTGAGGACTCTCAGTGATATCCGCATAGCTTGTTTATTAATGCCCTGGATATAGCAATTATATCCTTTGGAGAGGAGAGGGATTCTGGCTAGCTGCAGGCAAGTTTTCTTGCCCTGTTCCTGGTGTGGAGGCCTAGCTGTTGCTTTTTGTGCTGGCACGTCTTTGGTTCTGGGTGCTGCTGAGATTCATCTCCATCGTAGGTGCCCAGAATGTGGGGGACCATTTCCAAACTGGGTTCAGGGGCTGAGCTGCTACCTGCCTGCAAATGCTGGTAAGATTGGAAAAAGTTGCCTGCATGGCATGCAGGGGTTGCCTTAGCAAGGAGGTCAAGTAAAGAAGGAGGTGGAATACAGCATGTATACTTGCATGGATGTTAGCTTTAGGGGATGCTAACAACTGTAAACACTTACCTACAGTACTTGTGCCTGAGACTAGGGTAGCTTGTCTGGAGGGTTGCTGGAGATGCTCTGTGGTCACAGAGCCTGCTTAACCTAGGCCAGGCACATGGCAGTGTGCACAGATACACCTGGTTTGTTTGCCTGGGGAGCATACTTGTGAAGTTTATGTGCTCGTGCAATTCCCATATACCTTGTTTTCCTCCTCCTTCTCCCACGTGCAACTGGTTAAGTACGGTGTGACTCTGTGGCCTGCCAGGTTGATGTACCCGCTTCTTGCGTGTCTTCAAGGGAAGCTTGTGTGACAAACACGGGTGGGTGTTTGCTGGGTGCGTGTAGCAACACACTTGGATCCTGCTGGGTACAATTACCACGGAATGATTGCACTTTTGTAGTATTTATGCCTACAAGCAGTCATGGATACAGCAGTGGTTCAGGACAGTATGTGTAGATGTTACTGTGTATGTGCAATCTGTGAAGGATGCCTTAGGAGAGACAAGTTTCTCAGTCCCTCCCTTGCTTTGACCTGTCAGCAAGCAGAGAGAAACTCAGTCTTGTGTCAGGGTTTGTAGCTGAGTTTTCAGCTTGCTGTGTCTGAGCTTCCTCTTAGCTTGAGAATAGCATCTTTGAGGTGCACCTGCTATCACAAATTGACATGTTCCCCCTGGCCCCTGCACTGGATCATAAATGTGGAAGGAGGAAGTAGAGGAATTTTGTAATGGATAGATGGGGCAAGCTGGGCCAGCATTCATTCCTAAAGGCTGCCTAGGTTTTAGGTGGGGTTCATTGCTCTAAAATGAGCCCTTTGTACATTGTTGGAGTCTGTGACCCAATCAGTGGGATGTAGCTGGAGGAGGTGGTGCTAACGAAGGCTGGTACTGCTGACAATTGCACTGGCAGAGAGAAAGGCGGAGGGGGTACTGACTGGCACAAGAGCAGTCTTCACATCTTTAGGTCAGTGTAAGGTGCCTCAAAGGGCTGGTTCATGCTATCAGTCCTGACAGTAGAAGTGAAGTGTGGCTACTTGTCCCCACCTGCTTTTCCTTACAGTCACTGTAACCCATTATTTCTGCAACAAAAGGTCAGGCTGCACTGCATTCTTCCTGACGACAGGATGGCATCTTGTGGTGCTACAACAAAGTGTTACAGTGGGATGTGAAATCTGGGGAAGGTAGGCACATGGGGCAATGCAATACAAGGGGGCATCTGAGAAATGCCTCCTGTTCTTCATCATGATTGTTCTTGGAAAGGTGGTTTATATATCTGCACCACAATATGTGTGGTGCACACATGGACTGTGCTGTCAGGTCAGTGCTGCAGGCTAGCCTTGAGGAGCCTTGGCAAAGAGGTCAGAAAAGGGGGCAAGCCTGGGATTGTGTGCAGTTCTGGGTCCGGTTGAGGTGCTTTGGTAGTTAGGTGACTGTGTTGCTGGGACTGGGCTGTGCAGCAGTATCAGTGCTGTATGGAGTGCCAGGACCAGAGGCTTGTCCTGGGAGCCAGGGCAGAGGTTCAGTCCTGGACCTGCTGAGTTCCCCCTTCTCCTGGAGTAGGTGGGAAGAGAGGATACATACTGGATCAGCGATGTAGGGTACACAAAAGCACTCCATACCTGCATGCCTGTGGAATGGACTCTGGCTGCAGCTCTCGGGAAGGCAGAAACAGGATTTCTTTACCTTCCTTTCCTGACTTCTTTGTGCTCCTGGCAGTGCAAACCCATTACTTCCCTCAAGCTCCTCCTGAAGCACAACAGGTACCTCCTGTTCTTCATACTTCTGAACACCTGGAACACGGTGGGTATATTTTTGTGCTCAGAAACTTGCCTGGTAAACCTGATAGGTGAAAGGGAGTGCAGCACTGCACTCCGAGGAAGGCTGAGGGAAGAAGCAGCATAAAGGGAACTGGCTGCCTTACAAAAAGAAAGGGTTTATTCTCAAGCCATGGTTTAAGACGTGATTATTCTCTGATTTAGAATAGTAAAAATTAACTGAGCTGCTCACTGTGGGGACCTTGGCCTTTCATACCAAGATTACATAGACCAACACCCCTCTCCCCCCCCCAGATTTGAATAGGCAGCTTGATGGACTCGGTCAACATTCCCAGTTTTCACAGCTAAGGGAGTGCCCAGGCCTGTGTCTAGATAGGCTTTTTTAATGTTTTGGTTTGGGATTTTTCTTTTCCAAAAAATGGGGCATGCTTGATGGGTATGACCACACAGAGCTCTACCAGCGTGCTTTTTCAGCCTGTAATGTGTGAGCGTGCAAGCAGCAGGAGAAGTGGATGTGGCTGTCCAGAGACAGGCAGTAGGGGCAGCCCCTCTTCCTGGGGATCATCTGTGCCTTGCATTTTATGACAAGTTTTCTCTGAGGGCCTCAAAGCAACCCATTAAGCTTCTTTTAATTAAGCAAGCCCCTTACCTGGAGTAGAAGAAGTCTCTCCCATTTCCCATCCAGGGAAACTGAGGCACGGAGCAAGGCTGCGATATCCCCATTGGCACAATCAGGGGCTCAGCAGGAGAGCAGCGACTGAAACGCACCACTTCTTGTGCTCGCTCTGTTGCCAGCGTCTGGGAAATCCCAGAGAGCAGCCGGTTGCGGTGCTGAGCCAGGGGTTATCAATAACTTTCTGGTCGCTGCTTGGATCCTGCTATCCTTTTCACTGCAGATATCACCTCCTCCTTGATCTGCTGCCTAATCTATAATCCCAGCTCCCTGCTGCCTTTCCCTTGGAGTGCTGTTTTCCCATTCGGTGTGTAAATCCTTACAGGTGGGGCCAGGGTTAGTGAGCAGAATCAAACTCTGTCATCTCTTTAAGGCTTTGGGGTAATTTTTATCTCGGAATATTGCTGATTGTGTCTTGCGTGATACCAAAGCTGCAGCGAGCAGATTTGAAGCATACTGAAAGACTAATGCAAATTAGACCTGCTGCATAACGGCTTCAGCAACTGTGAAACCTATGATCTAAAAGCAGGTATCCGCTACACTGACTTTATTGGCGTTAGGATCCCCGGTTTCAGCATGCAGATACTGGAACAGAAAGCGAGAGAGACAGCACGGCAAAGAGACATGAAAGGGAGTCTCTCTCCTAGATGCTGAGCCCTTTAAGAAAGAAGGGGAAGGTAAGCTAGAGCCCTGAGGTTTTGAGCTGGTTGTGCTGAGGCTGAAGAGAGGGCTATGGTAGTGCTTTCAATTCCTCCTTCTTCTGGCAGAAATGCTTCTAGCTGGGCAGCAGGGAAAAAGAAGAGGACAGAGGCCTCTGCAGACTGAGTGCATTGGGCACATGGACAGATCTCGGAGGCTGCAGGAGCTGGGTGAAGGTAGGGCTTTGGAAGAAGGGTTTCCCTGCATAGGGGCTGAGAGTGGATGGTGCTTGCTGTGTGTGAGGAAGTCTTGTTTTCATGGAGCTTGTAGTGCAAGGGCTGGCTCTGAGGCAGAGCAAAGGGCAGAGTAAATCAGGAGAGCGGTGCCTTGGAGTGAGCAGTGTGAGCTGTACTCTGTTGCTTAATGACCCCTTTGCCGAGGGAAACCTCTGTGGCCCTGACACTCAGGGAGGCAGTATCTCCCAGAGGCAAAGGAGTGGGACAGCAAAGCAGACCGTGATTTTCTCTGCTTTCAGCCCAGCCTTCTCTGCACGTTATTTGTGCTAGCAAAACTGTTCCTTTTTTCCTGCCTCTGGAGTAGTTCAGTTCCCTTTTCTCCTTCCTACCTGCCCTGGCAGTCCTCTCCTCCCTGTCTCACTGTGCCAGTGCTGTCCAGCTGCCACTCTTGCCAAGTAACCATGATCAATAGAGGCAAGATGTACCAAGCACCCTCACTTGAAGGGGACGTGATTTGTTGCTTTTTCTCTTGGGGCCATATGAGGTCCCTGGAGAAGAGGTGGGTTGAAGGAATTGCTATTTCCCCATCAGTCCTGTGTCCCCAAATACCTCCTGTTGTGCTGTTGTTTGGTGCAGCCAGCCTGTTAGTAAGTGGCCATTGTGCTTTCAGATATGCGCTATTGGCACAGAGCCTCTGTGGCCTTGAAATCCCTGTGTAGCAGCAACTTCTAGAGCAAGGGTTGACCACACCTGCATTCAGCTTGGCCAAGGGGATGACGGGATTGCTTTTGCATAATTTAGAAGTCTCTTGAATTATTTATAGTGCAGTTGTGCTCTGGAACAGAATCTTCTTGCTTCTCATGCGTGTTGGGGGAAGAGGGGGAAGGGGTGTTTGTCAGCCATCCAGAGTCTACCACTTAGTGATGAGGAAGTGCTGTAGGTTTGCTTTCTGCCCATGTTTGTTCACATATGTCTCTGTGCAGCTGAATTGCCCTGAAAATCCAGTTCTGGTTTCCACATCACTTAGGAGTGTGTGCGATAGTGCAGAGCATCTCTATGACTTGGGGCTGTGTGAGAGGTTCCTGAGTTCAGAGCCATGTCTTTGCAGTAAAGAGATGGTGTCAAGCTGGAGACAGTGGGATTTGGTCCCTTGACTCAATTATAGTGTGGGGAATTTGGGGCAGGGATCACTGGGACTGTTCTCTAAAATATTCAGATGCTTGAGAGCATACTTTCTTTCCTTCCAAGGTCCACCTTGTTCCTCCCAAAGTGTTTTTTAGCTTTGGCACGACACGGTCCATTGGACCTTACAAGAGCTCATCAGGACCTGAAGACATGAAATATAAGGTGGTTGAGCAGCAAACTGCGCAGCTGAAATTCCCATCACTTCTCAGTGATTGAACCCTGAGCAACAGCAGCTGAGGGCAGAGGGAGCCTGGGGCAGGTTTTATAGAGGCTCTTGCAGCAGAGGGGCACCATGAAGATGAGCTGGGCAGGCTGAGTACCCACCCCAGCTAGGTATCAGCATCATGCTTCTTGGTCCTCTGCCTCACTGTGGCAGATTGCTGTACTGTGCAGATGGGCTGTCTCGCTCCTGCCCTGCTTGTCCTGGTGACTTCAACATGACCATGGCTTCCCCTCTGTGTTGAGCATCCTTCTTGCCCACCATCAGTTTTCACGGTGTGCTAGCACATTAGTGTTCCTTTCCTCCTTCCTTCCTGACCTGGCTGTGGCAGCTTCTCAAAAACTAAATTCAATATAAATGTTTGTATTGCTGAAGACCTGAAAGGAGAGGGAAAGGGCTGAGGGTGGAAAGGGGAAAGAACTTGGCCTGTAATCAAGTGATGGTGGCAGTGAACTGCTCTGTCTACTGCACTGTTGAGCAGAAATGCTTCACTGATTTTATCTGTACCATGTCAGTTTGTGGCTCTTTCATTTGGGGAAGAGTTAGCCAGACAATCACCAGATATGCCATGGACAAGTTGTGCTCTCCCACCTGGCCCTGGCATGGTTTTCAGGTTCTTCAGCCTGAAACAAAACCTATTCTTTCATTGAATGGTTTCACCTCACCAGGAATATCGGCAACTGGCTAAATGCAAAATTTCTCCTCACCCTTCTCAAGAAATAAAACCATGTAAGGGAAGAATGGGAATGCAAATTGTCCCCAGAACGTGTGTGATATCCAGAATGGCATTTTGTTTCATTGAAGACTAGTTCTCTCCCTCTTTCCCCATAGACCTGGTCACAAATCTCTCCACTTGGTTTAATCTGGCTATCCAGGGTAGTGCTTTGCTTAGTGAAAGGGAATGTTTGTACAGAGGAAGTAAACATATTGTTGAGACCCAGGCCTACTGCAATGCCTGTAAACAAGATCCAGCCATCTGTGGGAGGCAGGAGAGAGATTTATGTGACCCTGAGTGAAGTGCATTAGGAGGCTTTTGATTTCATTCTGGGAAACTGCCCCTTTTTGTTGTACCATATGCCTGCTACCGGCATAGAGCTGTTACTGAAGGTTTGATTCGTGCGGATTTAATCCGAGGGGCTGTGATGCTGCAGTCGGAAGGATAACATAAGCAAGGGGTTGTCTCTGCAAGCCAGAGCCCCTGAGCCTGTGCCCTTTGTCCACCCCGGAGGTGGGAGTCTGGGCTGATTTATTCCTGCCTTGGGGTGAGGCATTGAAGAGCTCTCTGCCTATCAGCACTTTCTTTCCGAAAATAATAGCAAAGTGAAGTGGCAGCGGGGGACCTGGGCGGCACTGTGCCGAGGTCTTGCTTAAGTCTTGAAAGAGGAAATGAAGAACAAAGGCAGAAGAGACAAATAAATAAGGGTCTGTTCTCGGTCCAAGAAAAATCCCCATGGGTTCGTGTAACGTTCTTGGGAAGACGTGACGCTCCCAGGGCTGGAGTTAGGTTTTGGAAATAAAAGGGAAGGGGGAAGAGGGAAGAGAGTGGGGAGTGTGGAGGGAGCCGGGGATGGGAAGGAGGGAGAGACACCCTTGAGAAACCTCTCGGCGTGGAGTCAGGTTTCTCTGGCTGTTCCCGGTGAAGAGGGGTTAACGCTCTTTGCATGGGATTGGCTGGTCACCAGACATTCAGGGAAGAGGGGGATCTGGGGGCTGCCAAGCAGGACCCCTGTGGCCTGAAAGGAGGGGAGGAGGGGAAGGAAGAGGCTGGGAATGCTCTTCCGAACAGTAATAGATCGGCTACTGTGGGAAAGTGAGCACACTGCCAAACCCCAAGTGGTTGGTTTTGGATGGGGGAGGAAAGAGGGTGGGAATGGGTGGCCAGCTCTTCTCCCTGGCCGCTAGGATCTTGCTGCTGTTCCATGGCCTCTCGTTATTTATTGTCTTCCTGGGGTTTAATTACTCCCCTCCTCGATCCGTCTTGGAGAGCTTTTATCCCTGGGATGCACAAACAACTGCCACCCGCTTCAAAAATAGCTGGAGGCAACGTGGTTCCTGCCTGCCTGCGTGGGTCTGCGCACTCTACCCATCACCATGGCATCAAGTGTTTCTTGCCTCCTTCCTCCTTTAACTGCCTCCCCGCGGGCCCACCAGGCACCCGCCTCACCTTCCTCTGGGCTGTTCAACCTGCATCTCCCTGTTGCTTGGGCTGTTACGTGCTCCCCAGGGACTCTCCTGCTTTCCTTTGCGCAGGGTTTATGTGCGTGGTGTGGCAGGTGGCTGCCATGTGCTCCTCAGAGCCCATGGGTGATTGTGGGCCAAAAGTAACGATGCTTGCAGCAGCAGAACATGTTTATACAAGCACTTGCTTTGTTCATGACATGTCCCGACAAGCACTTGCAATGTTTGTAGCAGTAGAAAGAGCATACGTTAGAACATTAGAATATGTTTGGGCAAGCACTTGCCTTACCCGGAAAAACAGTTGCATGTGATTGGTTGAAAAGGTGCCTGATCAGTAAAGCCATTGCCTGATGATGGCTAGGCAGAATACGATAAAAGCCTGTAAGCTCACTCAATAAACGCCTTTAGTTGCACCACAACTGGAGTCCGTGCCTCATATGCCACAGGTGATCCTGACTTGGTGCTCCTCTTGGTGCTGTGCTCAGGATTTGCTTGGCAAACACACGCTGCCTGCCAGGATCAGCTTTGAAAGCAGTTACCTGCTGCTTTTTCCAGTGGCCTCCTTGAAATGTAATCCTTCCCTGATGCTGCTGGGAAGGGTTAGCTCACGGTATTTGAACAGGGACCTCACAGGAGGTTTGGTTAAATTAACAGTGCTTAAAAGAAGTCCTGTAGGTTTGAGCGTCTTGAGGATGTATCTACACGGTACCACGGTTTTGGTGAGAAGTGAACTGGTGCAATAATTCACAAAGTTCCTCCTGGTCAGCTGCTCGTCCCATGCCTAAGCATTTTCTTGAAGTTTATTTTTAACCTGGCTAGATCTGCTGCTGATTTGGCTTTAAAAGCAGGCTTTAATGCAATCAACAACTTGGATTCACACACCTGACAGCTGAGGGGTGGTGGGTGAGGGGAGAGCCTATGAAACAACAGCCTGTGTTACCACATGCCTCACTTGAGGTCTCTGAAAGCATGATTTTCTTTTGTCCTGTGACAAAATGGTTTTGTCCTACCCTTCTCTGCAGGACACTGAGACTAGATGGGAGTTCTTCCATACTTCTTTAGTTACACCATGGCCTGTCTGAGGACATAAGTTGCTTTTTCGTGTAGCTTTTTTGTCCCTTTTTCCTTTCCTGTTCCCCATCTCATGATGGAGCATTCCTTCCCTGTAAGATCCCAAAGTCAAGAAGCAGAAGAACTAGCCAGTTCCGTTCGCACTGCCATAACTGCTGCACTCTTGGAGCAGTGAGCAGCAGCAGTACTGTATTTGGCTGGGAGAGGGACTTTACAAGCCTTGGTGTATATGTACTACAGAGTGCAATGAGCAATGCTCATCCTCTGATGTCCTGAGAGACCCAATCTTGGAGCCAAGTGGTGATGCAACCTCCAGGGCCATCACAGCAGTTTTCGTGGAACCAGATGTTTTGAGGAGGCAGTAAGCAGGGCTGAGGAAGAGTCTTTCCAGGATATTAAGCGTAAGTGAAGGAGAGAAGAGGAGAGGAGAGGTGCTGCTTCTATCCAGCAGATTGGTGCTAAGAAATTTAAACCATGGCTTCTGAGAGTATGTGAAGGATCAGAGTGTGTTGAGGTATTTCTGGAACCATGGAACTATACTGAGACTGGCTTTAGCTGGAGAGCGATTAGTTACGAGGGAGCCCAGTACAGCTGAAAGATACTGAGAAGAACTAGCGTTGGAACTAGATGATCTTAAGGTTCTTTCCAACCCTAACTATTCTATGATTTGATAGATTCCAGGGGAATT
>JBCJKH010056153.1:0-11117 GCA_039877255.1 Loriculus beryllinus
ACACTGCCAGGGATGGGGCAGCCACAGCTTCTCTGGGCACCCTGTGCCAGCGCCTCAGCACCCTCACAGGGAGGAACCCATTCCTGGAGTAACCTCATTCTCACAGAGGGCTCTTTCTGCCCCGTCGGCTCGCGGCAGCGCGGTGCTGCCGAGCAGGAGGCTGGAGCTGACAGGCATCACAGAGATCACCATTGCCAAGTGACAGTCACAGGCGGCCGGTGCTGGGTCACCCGAGGGCCTCTCCCCTCCCTGCACCACCAGGGAGTACAGGGTTCAAACCCCAGTGACCTACCCTGCCCCATTGCTTTGCATGAGAGCATCCGTACAGGACCAGAGCCAGGTCCACCCCCAGCAGCCTGGTGGCCTCGCAGATGCAGGGACCAGCACCATCAGCTCAGGGCAGGGGATGCTGGCACAGGACACTGGGGCTGTGCTGCAGTGACCAGGGCAGAGGCAGCCCGGTGAGCTCAGAGCAGCTGCTGTTGTTCTCCCATCCCGGACAATAGCCCAATGTCCCACGCCACGGGGCATTGCATCGGCCCTGGCACACGCACAGGACCCCATTGTCCCCACTGCGGCACAGCACTCACCCGCTCTCACCGGCCTCACCAGGGGAGAGCCCACCGGGAGCACTGGGGCATCCAGGGCAAGATCCATCCTTCCCATCCACCTCTAGTGAGGGAACCCTGCTTGCCGCAGGGGCTGAGCCATGGGATGGGAGCAGCCGGGACAGCCAGTCCTGTTCAGCCATCGCTCCCTGGCTGGCAGGGAATGGGGCTGCAGGAGCAGAGCAGCATCTTGGCAGAGCCATCCCTTGGCAGGATCCAGCCTGGCCAGAGGGTCCCAGCCCGGAGCCAGATCCGGTCAGTGGGAGCTCGCCCGCTTCCTCCCACCACAGGGCAGATAGAGCACGGCCTCCACAGGGGCCACAGCGCCAGCCAGGGGCACTCTGCCAGGCAGGATCCAGCCAGGGATGGTAGGAGCAGCAGGACACGGTCTGGGGATGGTGACAGCACAAAGCCGGGTCCCCTCCTGCAGCAGGGTCCAACACATCACCCCCCCCCCCCCGAACTCATGGCACTGCAGTCACTACCGGTTCCTTTTATTCTTTGCATTTGTACATACATGGTATAAAACCTGCTCTTGAACTGCCTGCACCAGGCCAGTGGCAGCACTGCCCGGGCAGAGCAATGCCACAACACTGGCTGCCCAGCACGGACACGCCAGGGCTCAGCCTGGCTCACGGGGGACAGACCCACTCTGCCATCAGCATCCCTGGGAGCAGCCGGCGGCAGGGGTGCCAGGGGCATACTCCCGTTTGTAGTGTCAAGCATCCGGGATGGATGGATCCATTCATCCATTCATCCATCCATCCATCCATACATCCATCCATCCATCACTGGAGGGATGGGGAGCGAGCCCCCATCACAGCACAGGGCTGGAGGCTCTTGGTCTGTCAAAAGTCCCCAGGAAGCCCAGGGAGCCGGAGCCTCGCCTGTGCTCCTGAACCAAGTCCTTCCTCATGGGAAACCTCCCCTCCGTTAAAACCAAAAGCGAGAGTAAGGAAAGTTAAGTACAAATCAGAGAGCAGTAAAAATGGTACGGTGGAAAAAAATAGATATATTACTAAAGGGGCTAAAACTTGGATGCCTCGCCTTGGCCGGCCCTATATTGCTTTGCATGGGCAAGAGGGGGCAGAAGCAAAGCTAATATCCAAAGTCCAACAGAAAGAACTGAAACAGAGTCTGTTTTCCCCTTCTGGGATGTGCCAGAGCTCCCCGGGGGTGTCAGTGCCCCCATTCCCAGGAGCTGAGCACTGTCCTGCTGGGATGGGGAGAGGGAAGGAGGCATGAGTCAAGTCCCTCCGGTGCCACCCGCTGCAGCACGGGGACATTCAGCCCCATGTCCAAGCACCGCAGATGAGAACCAGAGCCCTCAGCGCCCTCCTCTTATACTCTGATCTCATCATCATCTTCATCAGCAAATGAGAACTCCTTGTCAGGGCGTTTTGGGGGGCCCCCCCGCTGGCTCAGGGGCACAGGGATGGGGCTGCGCTCCTCTGGCCCCGAACTGCTGTCCCTGGGGGGGCAGCGAACGCCACGGGATGGGCTCTGGCTCATTGAGAATGCTGCCGGGGAGCCAGGCAGGGTGGGAGCATCCTCTTCCTCCTCCTCCTCCTCCTCCTCCTCGTGGCTCTCCTCCGCCTCAGGGTCTTCATCCTGCTCCCACTGCTCCTTATCCATGATGCTCAGGACGTCGCCGAGCATGGAGGGCCCCAGGTCGATGTGGAAGGACATGATGGACTCGGCGTGCTTCATGCCCGCCCCACTCTTGGCCACCACCACGGGCAGCTCCGTGATGTCCCCGAAGTCGCGCTCGTCCAAGCCGGGGCTCAGCGGCCCCGCGGCCGCCCCGTTTGGGCGCTGCTGCTCTTCGGGGCTCCCGTCCTCAGGCAGCTTCTTGACGGGGCTGGAGGAGAGGCTCTTGGGCAGCTGCCCCGCGCTCCGGTCCACGTCCTTCTCGTTGAGCTGGGGCAGGGACACCGCGTTCTTCACGAAGAGCGCCGAGTCCCGCAGCGAGCCCAGCATGTCCCGGCGGTCACCGCGCGTCACCGACTGCGAGCGCTTGCTGCTGCGGAAGCGGCGGGACAGGAGGCTGGGCTTGGAGGCTCCCGGCTCCTCACCCATCTCCATCCCCGGCTCCCCGGCCTTGCTGGTGAGGAAGGAGGTGTCCCCGAAGGCATCCCCTGCCCTCCCCACGTGCATGGTGTGGCGGAAGTCGCCCAGCGGCGCGCTGATCATCTCGGCCGTCAGGTCCGCCCGGGAACGCCGCTTGGAATGGGCAGAGTTGGACACGAGCTGCTTGAGGATGGGCATCGCCGCGGTGGGATGGGGGCTGCGCCGGGGCGGCCGAGATGGAGCCTGTGTTCACACCGATGAGCTGCAATTGGGATCCCTCCGGCGGCACAAGGGGTCACTCCTAAGGGACAGCAGAGAGGGACGTGGTCAGGCTTTGAGGATATGAATGGGCACGGCCCTGCCGGCACCAGTCCCATGACCCCGCGCATGACATCCGCTCTGCTCCCCTGGGAATGGCATCCATGTGGGGAATCATTCATGGGGATGTGTCCTCAGACACCCTGAGCTGCCCACACCCTCTGATCGAGTGGGTCCCAAACCCTATCAGTGGAGCAGACAAAGGGTCACCTGGGCGCAGGGATGTTGCAGGACGATCCCCAACCCTGTGCCCCACGTAAATGGGCACCAAAAGGGATGTGGGGCACCGCAGGCACCCCCCATCCCCTCCCGCACAGCCCCAGCTCACCGGAGCCTTGTGCTGAGAAGATGCCTGGGATATTTTTTCCCCCTTTTTTTAATTGGAAGCAAGCAGGGAGGAGCAGACGCCAGGAGGAATTGGAAACAGACGGCAGGAAGTGTGTGAGGAGGGCGTAGAGCCCCTGGGAGGCACCGCCAGGCAAGCAGCGTGCTGGGGGGAGCCGGGATGGGGACGGGCAGGCACCCCAAGGGTACCATTCACAGAGGGCAGGATGGGGACACGGGGACAGAGCCTTTGAGCACCCCAAAGCCCTCCACGCTGTGGCCATAGCCTGGCCACCTCACTGCGCCTGCTGTGACTCAGGGGTGGCAGCAGAGATGATGGTGGCTGAGCAGGATGTGGGAAGAGCCCTGTTCCTCCTTCCCACGGCCACCTCAGTGCCACCAATGGTCCTGCCCATGCAGGAGGGGACAGGGACAGAGACCACGTCACCGCATCCCTGGCGCCGGGCAGCCCCAGGTGGTGCCGGGGGAGGCTGATGGGGAGGAAGGGCTCAGCCGCGCGCTTCCTCCCTTCGGGCACAGCCGGCGACACTGCGGCCCCGTGATACGCACGGGGAAGGGGCTGATGTCAATGCTCGGTGTGAGCCTTGTTGGGGGGACCCCATCCCCAGCATTGCCCACCCAGCCCCACGATGCAGCTGAGTGGCTTTGCAGGGCAGCAATCACAGCACCACCCCAGCACGACCCGCTCCTGTACCTGCTCACTGGGCACTGCAGGGGAACACAGCATCAGCCTCGAGCTCCTGGCACGGCTATGCAAGGGTCTGTGCCCCACATCTGACCCCAAACCTGCCCTACGACACCCATCTGTCCCCCACTAAAGCAGCAGGACCTCATGCAGGCTGCAGAAGGAGGGACTCTGACCCCATATGTGAGGGGCAAAGTCTCAGTGCCCAGCCCTTCCATGCAGCGCTTCCACACGGAGCCGGCCAGGGTGAGCCTGCGGAACGTGGGGAGCATCCAGTTCATCCTTAGCAGATGTGGGAACAAACACAACCACTCTGCCTTCTCCACTCCCTCAAAGCAGGAGCCAGGATCCCATCCGTGTGCACGGCACAGCCACTCTCCCCTTGCCGATCTGCTTCCAGGCCGGCATTCCTGCAGCCTTTGGTTTTGCATAACACAAACACTCCCTGCGAGCTCCCCAGCTGGGCCAGGCAACCGTGCTGCTGATTTAGGCCATCTGGGGACTGTCCTGCCTCCTATTTAGATTTCGAGGCCAACTCCAGCAGTTGCGAGATCCTTCGCAAGCCTTGGCTTGGGGGCCAGCAGGAGGCTGGAGCATCCCCAGGGCGCTGCAGCAGCCTCCCCGGCCAGCAGCTCTCCATCACCCTCACAGCGCCAAACCAGGCACCAAGTCCTCCCTCGATGCTCCTGCCTACGAAGCCTTTTGTAGTGGGCAAAGTCTCCCCTGTCCCTCAATGCTCCACTCCCTGCTCACCCCAAGAGGTGATGGCAGAGCAATGGGATGGTGCTGCCTGGCTGCCAGCCCCATCCTGCCCAGGGGAGCGGGACACAGAGCTCTGTTCTCCTCCTCTTCCTCAGGGAGAGCAGATCCTGTGACATTCCCACTGTGGTGCTTTCACAAAGGAAACCAGGCCAGGGCAGCTTCGCTGCTGCTGCCTCTCAAGCTACCTACCAGGGAAAGCAGCTCTGTAACCCGAGAGACTGTGCAGGCAGGCAGGCTGGCAGCGCTGCCATCCTGGAGTGAGCCCAGAGCACAGCCAAGTCCCTGCAGGACTTCGGGAAAGGGAAGGGATGAGACCTGCAAGTTTGGCTTGAGGACAAGAGAAATGAAATGTATTGACAGAACATGCGCCTCTTCCCATATTTCAGCCCTTTGGAACCACAGGCTCTAAGGAATGAGAGCCCCAGGTCCCCACGGACATGATTTCATCCTGCTTGCAGTACAGCGGATCCTGCAGCCAGTGTGGAGGGTGGGACAGCCCTGAGACTGTGTGCCCTGATGGTTCAGGCTTCCTACAAGACCCCCTCATCCTCTTCCTCTCACCCTGCTCAGCACCAGGCACCCACAGAAGTACAAGTGGCTTAAAGAAAGACCCCCGTGAATGAGTGCACACAAGGGGGATGCTGGGTCCAGCTGCGCTCCCACACATGCTGCCGCCGGCTCATCCCGCTCACGGGCTGGGAGAGGAAAAGCATCCCAGCCAGCCCGGCCGGCTCCAAACGAGCTCTGCCGTGCACAGCACCCCAGGCAGCACCCTCCAGCCCAGAGATCAGAGGATGCTCTCCCCACCCTGCTGGGCGCTGGGGCAGGGGCTGCGCTGGACCGGTCGGGGATCCGGATCCGGCTCATGTGGCCCTTTGATGTTGCTGCCTGGCAGACAGGGCACAGATCACACCCCGCCACCGCCGGCCCCGGGAGGGGACCAGCCCGTTGTCACACCCTCACATGGAGCTCCCCAGCGACTCTTCCCAGGAGCCATGGGCAGGCGGTGCTGTTGGTGCGGGCAGCCCAGGCGCTCCGGTGACAGCCTCCTCCCGGCGCGGTGACAGGTCTGGTCCTGTCCCTGGCATTGGGACGCTGCTGAAGTTCAGCCCTGGGATGCAGGGAACAGTCCCGGCAGCATCTCTGGAAGTGGAAAGTGAGCCGGCGGCGAGCCACAAAGCCAAGGCCAGCAGACGGCTCACCAGGGTGGGAGGAGAAGCTCGACTGGGGCCAGGGCTGCCGGCACACCGCTCACCGCCAAGCTGGGAACTCAGCACCCCAGCACCGGCGCACCGGTGCCAAAAGGAGAGCAGTGCTCCCTAAGGAGCTGCCAACAACGAGGAGCTAGCCAGAGTTCAGCACAGAACTCTTGGCAGGACACGCCAGAACATGCACAGGACCATAAATCCTCCTGCTACGGGGCCACGAACCAGCCGGCGGCTCTGCAGGATGAGGAGCGGACCCTTCCGGGGGGGGAAAGGTTATCTCCTCGCTGGCCCTGGCTCCATCTCTCACAACAACAGGGGCTGGCCGGGCTCCAGCAGGATACCGGGGCTAAACAGAACCTCCCGGCTCCAGATTCCTGCGGTTTTCGCTGGGGTGGACGGGAAGTGAACAAGCACAAGTCCCACAGCCCGGCCACGCACCCGACCTGCGGGCAGGGCCCGGCACCCCGCAGCGCCCAGCTCGGGGGGGGCACAACCGCGCCGGCTCTGCTGCGCTCACCACAAAACCCGGGAACAAAGGGAGAGACCGCCGCGGTCAGCACAACGGGGCCGGCAGCGGCGCGGGGCTGGATGGAGCCGCACGGCTGGATGGAGCCGCACGGCTGCGTTAGCCCAAGGGATGGAGTCGGGTGGCCGGTCCCGGTGATGGGGATTGAGGCCAGCGTTGCTCTTCCAGCCCCCTGGACCCAAACCCACTGAAGCTCCTCGGTGTTAAGTCGCAGCTGGATTCGCTCCATGGTATCCGGGGGAGCTGTGTGCTAAACAGACTTGTTTACAGGCAGCAAGCCCTGTCCCGAGGCGCGGAGACTCGTGTTCCCATCACTCCATGCCTCAGTTTCTCCCCCAGACCATTAACGATCCCAGCTCCCTTCCCAATCCATAGATTCGGCACTCGGAAACATCTATACTGAACGCAGCCACGGCCGGGGTCAAACCAGGGCGAATCCCGCTCCCCACCAGCACCGGGGCGGGTTTGGGATCCAGCGGCTGCTGCGGGAGCAGCCATGGGAACAGCAGGGATGGAGCGGAGTGCGGGAAGGCCGGCGGGAAGCCCCGCTCCCGGGCAGCGGGATGATGAACCGGGGAGGGGATTTCGGGCGGCCCTGACTCAGCACCCGCGGTGCCCAGCCCCGGGGTGCCGCTGGACCCGCTCCAGCGCGGGGCGGATCAACCTTTCCGAGAAGGGCCGCGGGCAGCCACCGCCCCGGCAGCGGCCACCGGAGCTCCGGACACCGCAACCCGCCGGTAGGACCGGACGGAGCGTGTGGGGCGCTCGCTGCCGCCGGGGCGGGGTGAGTCGCCCGCTGCCCCACGCTGGGCAAACACAACGCCGCATCCGGTTAACTCCTTCGCTCACCGGACCGGCCCCACGGACGGGCGGGGAAGGCGGTAAGGGGAGCATCACCGCCCGCAGGACGGTACCGGAGCGGGGCTTGAGGCAGCCCCGGGGACCCCGCCCGCCGCTGGACAATAGCCGAACCGGGGCCCGGCTACCTCCTCCCGCACCGAGCCGAGCCGAGCCGTACCGTACCGTTCCGTATCGCATCGGACGGTATCGTACCGAGCCGCACCGGGCTGACCCACGCCCCCCCCGTACCTGCACGACCGGGGCCCGCCGCCGGTCCATGGCCGAGCCGAGCCGGAACGAAACTGCCCCCCCAACCACGGCGGCGAGCATGATGTCATCGCCCCACCCGGACCAATGGCGCGGCGCCACGTCACTGGGCAGTCCCATACCCTCCATTCAAACCCGAGTGGGGTGGAGGGGGGGGTGTTTCTTGTCCCAGCCCGGGTCACGAATGGAGCCCCCGAGGGGGGTCTGCAGCCCCTCCTGGGCCAGGGATGAGGGGTCCCGGGCCCATTCCCTTGGGGGGGTCCTGAGTGGGGTCCCTGGGGGCAGAGCAAGGGGCTGGCGGCACCACGGGGGGAGGGAGCATGGGCAGAAGCGGGGGGTGTCCGGTTCTATTTAATTAAGGGGAATTAGGAGCCGACCTGAGCTGAGGGAGGTGGCGGGTGCAGCCCCAGGGCAGCACCGATGTCCCTGCTCCAGCCGTGACCGTGACCCCACACTCCTCGTCCCCACGCAGCCCCGCTGCTCCAACCCCATCGAGGGGCCAGGGCTGCCCCAGGCTGAGGCTCCGTTGGGTGATGTGTGGCCAGGAGGTGATGCTGGGGTTCCCTGTGCTCCCCCCGTCCCCTGCGATGGGCTGAAAGGGAGAGTGCAGGGCTTCAGAGCAGCTCTCGGGGATTAAATGGAGACCTTTGTGGGAGAAAAGGGGCGGGAGAGACAAGATTATCCCGAATCTGCCTAATGCGGCGTTTCTTGCGTATTCCGGAGCGTCTGGTGGCTCTTTGAGAGAGCCAGGCTGGGGCAGGGGGGAGGCGAGTGAGGTCCTGGGGGTTCGGAGGTTGGGACACGATGCTGCAGGGACCGAAGGTGTCTCCTATCAGTGGTACAAGGAGCTCTATTCCCCAGCACCAGCTCAGGGGCTGCGGTTTTAGCAGCAGCCGGGTGCTCTGATGGCTCATCCAGAGCAGACACTTCCCTCCATGGGAAGGGCAGGAGGCTGCTCATGGCATAACCATGGAGCTGCTGCTCCTGACACTGTGGAGAAGCTGTTGTTGGCACCGTGGCCAAACCACCCAGGGCACAACTTCTGCCCGCAGCCTGATGTCCAGCACCACCACAGCAGTGCCTGCAGTCTCCTTTCCAGGCCATGCTGCTTCCGTGTCTCGCACCAGTTGCAAACCATAGCTGGTTTGTTTGGCAAATTTGATCTTCCTTGTTTTCCATATGGGGAAACCGAGGCAAGAGGCAGAGCCCCGTGCTCACAGTTGAGCAGGGTCCCCTGGGAAGCCACCACTGGATGCAATAGGGTAGGTGAGGAGGAGGAGGAGGCTCTGCCTGAGCCCCCAGCAGCAGCTCCGCTCACCCGTGTTAATCACAGCACTGCTCGCCTCACCTGATGCTGTCATGGGAGTGCGGCGCTGGCTGAGACAGCGCGGTCAGGAGGGATTAACATCAGCGGGAGATGGGGGAAGGCTCCCATGGGCAGAGCAGGCACCCGCTCAGCTTGAGAAACTGCCTCAGAGGGACAGGGCCCCTTCCCTCTCCTCTCCTCTGCAGCACCTCAGGCCGTGCAGAGCCCCAGGGCTAGGTCCAGCAGCAGGGTTTGGGTGCTGGGGGGGGGCTCGGGAGCGGGTGTTTGCATCTCTCCCCCCCCCTCCCAGCCTGAACCCGTCACCGGTTCCTTTTACTGCTTCTCAGCGGCTTTTGAAAGCAGAGAAGAAAGAACGGGCTTGAAAAGCGCTTTGAAAGGCAGAGCAGGGAGAAGCGCCCGAGTTTCCCGGCAGCCCCATCCCCTCCTCCTGCCTCAGCGCTGCCAGCTTTGTCTGCCAACACCGCCTTGGAGATGTTGCAGAGGGAGATTGATGCTTTCCCAGAGCCCCCTTTCCATGCTGTTCTCCCAGGAATGAGCGGTTATCCGGCTCACTGAGGGGCATCACTCGCTCAGCACCCACGGGTGCCAGGGCAAGCCGTGCGCAGGTTGGAGCCTGCTGCGGGCAGGGATGCTCCCTTGGCCAGGGAACAGGCTCACACAACCCATTATCTGCCTGGGAACACATCACCCGGCCGTGCTGCAGCCACCCTGGCTTGTCCTGGGGGATCAACATCACCCATGGAAAGCATCTGCCCTGGCACAGCTTTGGCACAAGGACCCCTTTGGCCATAGCGGGCATCCACATGTGCAGGAAAGAGTGCAGAGACCTGGATCCACCTTCTCCATCGCTCTCTTCCTGCTGTCCTGGGAGGACCCACCCTGTCTCCAGGAGCTCTGCAGCACGGCATGGGACATGGCAAGGCCTGGGGCATGTGGGGCTCTGAGGATGCCCTGAGTCCCAGTCATGGCAGGAGGGGCTGTTCCTGTCCCCATGGCAAGGGAAGGTGGGGACACTCGGCTGTGTCCGGGGAGAATTGGAGGAAAAGGAGAGCCCAGGCTGCAGGGCTGCTGCTCCTCTGCTGCCCACACCGAGTGTTTCTCCTTGCCCTCATTACTCCTCACTTGATCCAATCTCGACCTGGTGAACAAACTGTTAGTACCTGGCTCCTCCAACACTGAAAGGCTGCAGCTGAGATACATAAACAACGATAACTCATGGGATTCAGCCCAGAGGTCACCACCCTCATTCCTGGCACACAAACACCTCCCCATCACAGCAGGGGCAGCGAGCGGGTACCTCTCCAGAGCTGCCCATCCATAGAGCAAGGTCTGGGATGCAGCTTCTCCCCTCTGTCCCTCTTGATAAGCAAGCTGAGCTCTGCCCTTGGCTGAACCACAGGGCTCCGCCGAGCAGCACTCAGGGGATGTGTCAAGGCCAATTCGGTCCCTGGGGACTGATTGCTGCCGACAGCTTGCCCTGCACAGATACCTGGCAGTGCAGGCAGGGTGCAGGCAGCACATCCCTGCCTGGAGGGACTTTAGGGAAGAGCGGGTTGTGGCAGCAGCATGGGGAAAGAGGTGGCTGTGCTTGGCAGGGAGCACAGCATCTTCCCCTGCAAGCCCAGCCGGGCCGGTTGTATCTGTGCCATGGGGAAACTGAGGCAGTACAAGGGAGCAAGAGCTCCCAGTGGTGCCAATGGCACTCAGCCCATCTCTGCTGTGCCCACACTGGGCTCTGTGCCCTTGGTGGCTCCTGGACCAAGACAGGGAGGTTCCTCAAGGAGCAGAGCCACAGTGGGATGTGGGATCTGCCACTTCCTCGGGTGCTGCATCCTTGCACTGTGGGAAACCACAATAGAAAGTGCTCGTTCTGGGTCTGCCACCATCGCTGTCACAGGGCCCCGGTGCTCCGGCCACAGCCACACCGGTGGCCTCACCACCCGGCCCAGCGCCAGCTCCAACCCTGCTGCGGATGCTGCTGCACCCTCCGGCTTCTCCTCCTCATAGCTGGAGATGAGCTGGACTGGGGCAGGCAGCAGGGCTTGGGCTCTGCTCTGCCCTGGCTGCTGGGGCTGCAGCATCTCACTGTGCTTCACTGTGCAGATTTACTGTGCCTCTACCATACACCTGCAGGGATAAAACTTGCTTTCTGTACTACAAA